>SJYC01126764.1:0-11035 GCA_006408675.1 Madoqua kirkii
GTGTTTCTAAATCTTTCGTAGACCTAGAGAAGGAAGTAAGGCTGCCTACTTATTTAGTTCCTGATTTGTGGTTTTGAGGTTTCTTTTTAGGGATAGCTCTTTGTAGCCAATGTTGTAGAGATCCAGTGGATTTATAAATTGATATGTTTATGATTATTGATCTATATTAAATATCACAAACCCACTGGGTACAGCTCAGTAAAAGTTTAAACTTCTACTGTACTTTATTTTCATTTTCTTATTTTTCACTTAAGATATCTACTTTGGTCTTCAGCTTATTTAGAAAGGGCAAAGCATGTTTCACTGGTTGGTCCCTAAGTCTTTGGCATGTTGCTGCTCATCTTGACATTTCCCTTCTCTCTATATTACCTCTAGATTAAGAATTTAATGATAATTCTCTTTTGTGAATAAATTAGTATCCTTCCAAAGTTAATGTAAGTTTAGAGTGCATATTGAAATTTACTGATTTGATGAAGTGTTTGTTGATCAAGTGTTGACCTTCTAAAATGTTTGACGCCTATTTTATACAATGTTTAAACTTGAAGAGAACTATACAGCTCATCATAGTCCATACAGAGTGACCAGTGTCTTCTGCTCAAAAATTTATTGTCCCTCTATCTAGCATCCTTACTTTGGTGGGGGGCAACAGAAAACATACCTTTATAAAAAAATCAACCATGCTGAATTGGTTTCCTTCTAAGGTAATGAGGAAGCCAGAAGACTGATACCTGGCGCCGTACATCTTTCTGCTTGCTGTGGGCTGGGCATCGTGCTGGGTGCTTTGTGTGACCACCTACCTCATCCCACCCTCGCAGCAGCCGTGTAACTCAGCTAAGCTTTTCATTTCTGTAGATTAAGAGGGGCTTCTCAGGTGGTGCAGTGGTAAATAATCTGCCTGCCAGTGCAGGATATGCAATAGACACAGTCCCAAGGTCGGGAGGATCCCATGGAAGAGGACGTGGCAACCCACACCAGTATTTCTGCCTGGAGAATTCCATGAACGGAGGAGCCTGCCGGGCTACGGTCTATAGGGTGCAAAGAGTCGGACACGACTAAGTGAGCACGCACACAGAGAAATTGGAACTAAATGATTAACTGAAGCTAATCTGCTCAGAATTACACTGGGGGAGCCAGGGTTGAACCTGGGTTATCTGAATCCAGACTGAGCTGCTGAATCCAGATGACTGCTGCTAGCATGTCTTCTTCACATCTTTTTTGGTACAAGCTGGAGGTATCTGACCTGATTTTCTCTCAGACATTAAGAAGGTCTCTTCCTTTATTAATTTTCAACAGTTGAACACCTGATTTCATGTCAAAAAGTATGACAAAAAGAAATGAATTTGGAGGAGTCCTATGGAGTGTTATTTGATAGTTTTCCTATGGGGTAGATATAAATCTCTGTGTGTGTGAGATGACAGAAGTGGAAAATGTGAAAATAAGGCTTTAAGTAATAGACTTAGCACTGTGAGAGTCTGGAAGTGTAAATACATTCCAGAATGATGAATTTGGGATGGGATAAGGAATAAATTGAGGATGGAGTAAGTAAATTTAATAGGGAATTTAAGAGAATATGGTTATGGATGAAAAACTAATGATATATGTACAGACTAGAAAGAGTAGTTCCACAAAATATGGATGATGATGACTTAGGAACTATAACGGTCTAAAAGTTCACCAGCATTAGTTCTAGAAAGTATGAAAAAAAGACTGTGAAACAAAGGAACTTGACAATAATCTTGTTCTCTTTAGTGTCCTCTACTTTAGCCAGTCATGGACGCCACTAAATAGCTCTTACAAATCCCACCTGTTCTCTACAAAAGGACACATTTTCGTTTTCTCTTTCCTTTGTGACTTTCTCTTTCATCTTTCCTCCATTACTTCTAAACTTTTGCCTTAAAATAGCTATAGGCAGATATTGCTGGAAATGGCTCAAATGTTTTGTGAAAATTTGGTAGCATCTCTGCCATATTGTCACCTGAGAGTTTTCGTTTCGCTTTCTGTGCATCTGTGTGGGGTTGGACTCGCAGCTCCTTGATGTTCAGGCTTGATCCTTTTGGGTCCTTTGGGAGAACTGTGACCTCACTGTCTTTGAAGCAGAACCGTAAGAGTGACAGAGTTGGTGGTGAGACCTAAATCATCCAGAGGAAGGAAGCTGCCAGTTCCAGCGTTCTGCCAGCATGAGATAGTGTGTTAGAGCAAGGCTTCCAAACTGTATTGCATCGTGGCACACGTAAAATGATTATTTGTGTGGTGGACTCCCTGGCTCCCTGAAAGCTGAAGGGGCCAGGGAGTTGTGGGGGGGTCAGTATTTCAGCACATCCATAATTCATTCTTGGCACGTTGGTTGGAAAGCTTTGTCCAAGGGAAGAGGAATATGGTATTCTGGTAAAGTACTTTGTAAAGTACCTAATAAGGGATGGATCAGGAATTCACATCCCAGGTAGAAAGAGTCCCTGGGGTTAAGCCAGGGGATTATAACCTCTAGGATGGCTCTGTGTTTTGTTTCAGAGCTCTACATTAAGTATCTAGCATAGCACCAGGATGTAGAAGTCCACAACAGGCTAGGCATTATGCTTTATAGATGCTTTATGTGTTTTAGGCATTCTTATTTTCTGCTAAATAAAGAAACAGGTGTAGAAACCAGTAGAAGTAATTAGTCCAACTAATTGGACTAATTAAAGGAGACTCACAAAGTTGCTTGACTCCAAAGCATGTACTCTCTTTCACTGTAGTGACTAAATGATTTTGTGACATTGTGGTTTCTAGTTAAAGTGTGAGACATTGGTGGCAGAGGGGATGGTGGTGAAAGGAGGTAAGCAAGAGGACTATTAAGTGTTTATTTTTGGCAGCCTTGAAGTGGAGTTCTAGAGCTGATGGCTTTCTCATAGGATTTCCAACGTGTCGGGGATGGGGATGGGGCAGAAGAGAACTGTGATCAAACTCAGAGAGAGGAACTGGAGCCATTGGTGCTCCTTCTAACAAAAGGGCTAAAAATGTAGATCCTCTTCACGTTTGACTGAATGTAAATTGTAGATTGTTTCTTAAAGGTACGTTTATAGATTATATTTTCTATATTTCCTCATTTTTCTGTACAGTGTATTATTTACTTTTAAAATTAAGCGTATTTTCACATTACAACTAAAATATATTCTTGAAATAAAAATTCAGATAATGAGCAAATGGAATGGAAGCGTCTACTTCATTAATTCCTCTATCCCTCACACCTGCTGTCAGTTAATTCACAAAGTAGATGGTGGGGATTGGATGAAATTCATGAGAAAACCCTAAACTGCTGCTGTCTGACAGAGTAGCCACTTGCCACATGTGGCTGTTTAAGTTAGTTACGATAAAATAGGGTGGGTAGTCTCTACTTTATTGCGCAGCGCAGGTGTTGAATATTTCCAAAGACATTGGCCAGCCCTGCTAAAACTTTAAAATACTACATGGTTGGTGACATAATAAATATACCATTGAAATAAAATTTTTTAAAATATCTGTTTCGCATGCTGTGTAGTTTTTGTTTTAGCTGATGAAATATTACTGCCGTGTTTTTTCTCAGCTTTTTGTTTTAACTAAATCCAGATGGTCAGAGTCTAATATTTTCCTTGGATGTTTGGGGATTATGGTTAGCTGCTTTTCTAGGATAAAGATGTCAGCTTTTCTAAGGATGTGAGTGTTTTCTATCTCCTCTGAGCTGTAGTTCTGTATATCTTACTTTAAGTTGGCACCTCTCTGGAATATATTAAAGATATCTCATATACAAGGTCTGAAACTAAACTGATGTCTCCCTCATTCCCAACCCCCGCCCCAATATATTTTTTCCTCTTTCTTTGTTTTTTATTTTAGTGAATAACTCCATTATCTTTCCAGTTCGAAACTCCGGGAAAGTAGGAGTGACCCTTATTCACGCCCTCTCCCTGATATGTCCAGTCTGTCAGCAAGTTTTTATTAGTCTTACTTTCTAAATATCTCTTAAATCTGTCTAGTGTTTCCCATTTCCACTACCACCACTTTACTTTGTTACCATAATCTTGCTTGAAATTTCTACAGTAGCCTTCTTTCTTGCTTACCCACTTCTCCTTCAGATCATCTCTAATCCATTATCCATCCTAAAGGCACAGTGATTTATTTTGAAACACACATCTGATTGTCACTTTTCCCTCCTCCTTCCCAATCTTTTTATGGCTTCTCATTGCTTTTTGGGTAAAAACAAAGCTCCATAACAGAGCTTAGCCCTCCAGCTGCAGCTCTCTGTTTCACCCGCACTGGCCGTCACCAGTCCTTTGCACTTGTCTTGCTCTTGCACGGCTGTGGCACATGCTTTTCTCCCTGTCTAGACCACTCTTTCTTTACTTTGTTTCACTTGTTGGCTTCTAACTATCCTTCACACTTCAACTGAAGTTTTGCTTCTTTAGCACATAATCTAACCTCCCTGATGAGACAGTAACATCGTACATTTACCACAGTTGCAGTTTACATTTATGTGTGTGATTGTGTGGTTGTCTTTCTTCCATTCTCTCCATTTCTATGCACACAGGGACCACATCTTATTTTCTTTGGCTCATTGACTCCCACGGACCTTTCTCAGTTCCTGACTCCTAAATATTGATTGAATTTCCAAGTTGATAGTATGAAAGAGTTCAGTTCATGGAATTTTGTAATATAGGATTTTAAATATAAATATTTATAAATATAACAGTTAAATTGCCGGTTATATTGTTTTTTTCCAAGTGCATGAAAATATTTTAATAGCATGTTTGTATTAATATTAACAAAACAATACATATTATGCAGTAAGAATACTATAGCACAATTTCTTTGATTATTTTATAGTAAACTTATTTTAGAATAGTTTTAGACTAACACTTATTGTAGAAATAGTGTACAGATTCCTGTGTACACTATTCCCAGTTTCCCACATTATTAACATATTACATTAGTATGGCACATTTGTGGCGATTCGTGAAACAGTGTTTATACATCATTATCTAATGTGTGTGGAGAGGCCTCAGTTTTCTCCCAGCATGCTTTTTCTGTCGCAGGATTCCACCCTGGAATAAATCCAGAGCTCAGTTGTCGTGTGTCCTTTTCGCATTCTCTCGTGAGGATGCCTCGTTTTTGATGACAGGGTGATAGTTTTGGGGATGTCAGGTCAGGTGATGACAGTGCTGTGACGTGCTCAGTCCCCTCAGTCGTGTCCGGCTCTCTGCGACCCCGTGGACCATGGCCTGCCAGGCTCCACCGTCCATGGGATTCTCCAGGCAAGGACACAGAAGCGGGTGATTGTAGATTGTGCCTCGGTTGGGGTTTGTGTGATTCTTTTCTCATTATTCAGCCGGGTAATGTGCTTGGGAAGAAAGACCACTGAGGTGAAGTGCAGTTCTTGGATCAAGAGTAGATACTGTCAGTCTGCCTACCGTCGTTGATGTTAACTTTGATCACCTGGCTTTTGATAGTGTCAGCTCTGTACATTGTAAAGTTACCCCCTGCTTTGTATATTGTACTTTTTAGAAAAAAGTCATTATATGAAACACACTCTTAATGCATGGGGTATTATGTTCTACCACCTTAACAGTGGTATGCACATAAATTTGGGGGATTTTTCGGCAAAGGAGATTTGCCTCTTTTCTCGTATTTATTTATTCAATCATTTATTTACATCAGTATTGACTGACTCTTGGGTATTATATACTTTGCATAAAATCCAGTCTTACTTTATACAGTAATATAGTATATAATCCAGTATTTTTTAATTTTGTTGCTCAGATTGTTCCAGCTTTGGCCTTTAGAAGCTTTTTCAGTTGGTTCTTATATTCTTTTGAGATTTTTTTTGTTGTTCTGTTCTGGTGGGTTTTTTTTTTTAAAAAGCATATTCTTCTTTCCAGCAGTATGAGATGCTCCAGGCTCATCTTGTATATATTCTGCCCCAGTCCTAGAATCAGCCATTTCTCCAAGGAGCTCCAGTGCCCTTTACTGGAGAATGGTATTAGAAACCAAGATCTGGGCACTGTGTGTGCTCTCTGTTGCTAGGGTTGCTTCTAAGAAATACGCACTGATTCATGTAAACACACATATCTATACATATCTGTTTCTTTTTAAAAAATTTATTTATTTTAATTGGAGGCTAATTACTTTATAATATTGTATTGGTTTGCCATACATCAATATGAATCCACCACAGGTGTACACGTGTTTCCCATCCTGAACCCCCCTCCCACCTCACTCCCTGTACCATCCCTCTGGGTCATCCCAGTGCACCAGCCCCAAGCATCCTATATCTATTTCTGTATAGCCATCTGTATCCATATTACTAAGCTGTACCCTGATGCTGGGAAAGATGGAGGACAGGAGGAGAACGGGACGACAGAGCATGAGATGGTTGGATGGCATCACCGACTCGATGGACATGGGTTTGGTTGGACTCTGAGAGTTGGCGATGGACAGGGAGGCCTGGTGGGCTGGGGTTGCAAAGAGTCGGACACGAGCAACTGAACTAAACTATTTCTTAGATTATTTACTCTGAGCTTTTTCCCATTGAAAAAATTACCTGTGAATATTGAGTGGTTTATTTCATATGGTTTTGGAAATTAATAACAGAACTAAAGGAACTCTCCAGTTCTCTTGCTTCACTTCATTGCTAGTGTTCTGGACCTTAGCTAGCCATCTGTGAAGAATGAGGCCACAATACATTGAATAATTTAGAGTTTATTTACAACTAGTTTTCTTTTCAGGGAGTAATTTAGCTTTGAGAGTCTTATCATTTGACTTCTCATTAGTTTCTCTGTAACACAGTCTGAATGGGGCAAATAAAAAGACTTCTCTAAACTTAATTTTGTCACTTGGTTAGAAGTTGGTGATAATGATGATGAAAATAGTTGAATCTCTGTTATGTTGATTTTTAAATTGTTTCTCATTACTATATATAATTGAGAATTAACTGTTTTTTGTCAGAGTTTTCTACTTTTGAATTGTCTAGACTGTGTGTTTATCTTAATGAGCAACATGAACTAAATTTATTACTACCTAAGAGGACTAATGACATAGTCATAGCTTTTACAGATACCAGATAGTTGTTGACATAAAGACAGCAGTATAATACATATACATATGATTTTTTGAATCTTATTTGATTATTCTACTTATGCAAGAAAGTGTAATATACTTTGAACGTATTGTATGGTAAACCACTTTGAGTTCAATATCATTTTCGTTGACTCGTAGGTTAAGGAAGCTATCGTCAAAAAAAAAAAAAAATTACATACTATTTTAGACTGTTTTGACTGAGAAAACTAAGTATTTAGCTTTATAATTTTTTTATTGTAAACCAATAAAATCTTCAGTGCAACTTGAAGATTAATATTGAATTATGAAATAAAAACAAATCTTAACCATTCTCTTTTATTTATCCATGAACAAGAAAAGATTGATATATTTTAATAGATTTTATCTAGAGCAAAAGAAATAGAGCCGCTTTCTTTTAATCAGTAGCCAGTCTCTGAAGTCAGTGACATACTCTGTCTAGAGAAGTTAAAAGAAGTTCAGACAAAGCAAGCCCAGGTTTTGCTACTGATTGGCCTCAATTTTCTGTTACCTACCTCACTAGCATTGTCCATGAGTTCCAGCAGGACTCCTTCATAATTATTTATAGTACTTCTCCAATTTTTTTCACTAACGTAATCTACAAAGAATAACTCTTCAGATAGTTTGGAGACTCGTATTTCATCATAAAAATTCAAGAAGTTTCTTAGACGGCTTGTATGTATTTTATTCAAGTGAATTTTGTTTTAGATTCCATAATAGCATACTTATTTTCATTCCAAAAATGTAAATTCTCATTCTACTATGTTGTGCTTGTTTATCCTGTTTATGTCTGTCATGCTTATATTTGCTTTCCTGTGCCTTGGGCATACCTTTTCAGATGCCCTGTGATATGTGAGTACCTTAATTTGAAATGTTCATGTTATAATTTCTGTTCAACTTTCTTTCTTTATTATTATGCTTCTAAATCTTTAACTCCTCAGCATCATGGCAATTGTAAATGCAGTTTTTTCTTTTCTAGTATCCATGGAGTCTTGTGTTTCTTTTTATCTTGCAGGATCCTGGCAAATCTCTGCCTTCCTGTCCTCTCTTTCCTGGGTCCTGAGAAAGATCCTGAATGCATTTAACAATTGTAGGGTATTGAATTCTCCCTCATTAAACTCTCCTGCATTGGGACAGGTCCTTTACCACTGAGCCATCAGGAGAGCCCAGATATAGAACTGGTCTATTCAGTTTGTAGAAAACAAAGTGTGATTGTGATAATAAATTAAAAGCAACTCTAAACAGTGGGATGAAGTATAAACTTTATGTAATATTAATTATTCATTTTTACAGATGCTAATTTGTAATTCACTTTATAGGTCACTGGTTCTTACACTCATTAGTTAATGAATACTCTGGTCAATTTATAGAAGTAGCACCCCAGAGATGACAAGACTTTTTTGGCATCCAGTATAAACCAGGCTGTGAAGCTTCAGTGTTGATGGTAGTTTTGAAATAGTGACTTATCATTTTGAGGATCACTGTTAAAGATAACTTTAAATTCATATAAAGATAGAAAACATATAACTTAAACAGTACATATTTCAGGTTACTTTTCCCCCCATAATCGTAAGTTTTATTTTTTCTTCCAGCTTTTTTGAGTTATAATAGACATAAAGCACTGTATAAGCTTAAGGTGTACAGCATAATGATTTGATTTACATGCATCATGGAGTGATTGTCACAGTAAGTTTAGTGAATGTCATTATTTTTAAATCTTGTCATTCCCAGTGTTGCCAGTTATTAAAGTTATGAACAAATTAACTTCTAAAAAATGTGAAGTTTGGAACATGAATGAATGAATCACAGACATAGTACCTGTCTCTGTAATTCTCAGAAATTCGATTCCCCATTTCCCTATCCCCGATTTCCCATTTCCCAGGAGATTTTTTTTAATACATAGCAGTTTATTACATATTAATAATAAAGGGTATGGTAAAGGACACAGATAGATAGCCAGATGAAGTGATATATTGGACAAGATAATGCATCATGGAGTGATTGTCACAGTAAGTTTAGTGAATGTCATTATTTTTAAATCTTGTCATTCCCAGTGTTGCCAGTTATTAAAGTTATGAACAAATTAACTTCTAAAAAATGTGAAGTTTGGAACATGAATGAATGAATCACAGACATAGTACCTGTCTCTGTAATTCTCAGAAATTCGATTCCCCATTTCCCTATCCCCGATTTCCCATTTCCCAGGAGATTTTTTTTAATACATAGCAGTTTATTACATATTAATAATAAAGGGTATGGTAAAGGACACAGATAGATAGCCAGATGAAGTGATATATTGGACAAGATCTGGAATGATTCTGAGAACAGGAGCTCCTGTCCCTGTGAGTTAGGATGTTCCATGATTCCAGGACATGGATGTATTCACCACAGAATTTCTCCAAACGTCGTAGTTCAGGGATTTTTGTGGAAACTTCCTCACCAAGCCATTTTCAGTTGCTAACTCAGGTTCTATCTCCTCTCGCCTCTGAAAGTTCCAAACTTCTAACCATGGCGTGGTCATTCCGGTAAGCAGCCCCCATTCTAAAGCTATCATTTGGTCTTCTGAGCTGTGTAGTAATGATATGTTTTCCTATTTGGTGCTCCTGGTTCATACATGGGAGCAGACAGCAAAAATGAGCTCCCCTAGCTTGCTTCTGTTTTCCATTCCATGCGTCACTCCGTGGGTTCCTTCCAACTTTCATTCTTTCCTCTGTGGCACAGGCTTCCTCCTTCTATCTGCGGGTAATTCCTCTAACTTTGTTCAGGCTTCTTTACTGTTCTTAAAAGAATTTTATTTTGATCTGATTTTAGACTTGGCAAAAATAGTAGTTTCCTTATACTTCTTACCTTCTTCCCCTGATGCTCACATAACTGTAACATAATTATCAAAACTAGGAAACTAACATTGGTATAATATTATTAAATAAATTACAGCTGTTATTAGAATTTCACCAAATTTTCAACTGACTGTCCTTTTTCTGTTTCAGGATCCTGTCTAGGAACCCACATTGAAATTAGTCATTTCTCCAAAGTCTCTTTTAATATGTACATTTCTCACACTGTCCTAGTCTTTCACGACCATGTCACTTTTGAAAAGTACTGGTCAAGTATCTTCCTGAATGTTCCTTAGTTTGGTTTTTCCAGTGTTTTCTCATCATCAGACGGAACTTACGCATTTAGGGGACGAATACTGCAAAAATGATGCTGTCCTCAGCTCAGCATCCTAGGGATTATGCTCTTGGTATGTCTTACTGCTGGTGATTACTTAGTCACTTTGAGAGCGATCTGTTGAGTTTCTTTACTGTGAACTATGAGTTCTACATTTACAGTTGTTCTTTTTTCAGTTGAGTAGTTATGGGAGGTACTTGCAGATTATGTGAGTTCTGTTTCTCCTCAAACTTTTGCCCTTTTATTTTAACATCCGTCTGCAGTACTTACTACCCAGGGAACAAAAATAGGAGGCCAGTATGTACATGTGTATGTGTGTGTATAGCATATATACATACACACACATACATATATAAGAAACAGTGCTGATAGCTATTTCCAGTCCAGTACAACAGTGCTTATTTAGCATTTCTCCTTTCTTTGTAATTTTTTCTCCAACAGTGAGAAACTCAAGTTTTTAGTACCTGTATTCTATTCACATATTTGTTCTATTCTGTTACACACATAAAGTAGTTTAAGAATTATTAACCTGTACTCTTGTGAGAAATACTGTATTAGGCTTTGTATCTAATTTTTTTGTCTTTAGCCTCATAGTGTCCAGGCAGGATATTCTTTTGTCCTGCCTTTCCTTTCTCTCCGCCCCCCATTCTTCCTCTCCCTTTTCTCCACTTTGTTCTCCTCCTTCTCCCTTTGCCCATCCTTGTTTCCCCCTTCTGTTTCCTGGGTTATTCTTTTTTAATACAGTTTCATTTGTTATGATTTTATGCCATTTGAATTTCTCTCAAAA
>SJYC01126766.1:0-67794 GCA_006408675.1 Madoqua kirkii
TGTGCGTGTGTGCGTGCGTGTGCGTGTGTGTGCGTCTGTGTGTGTGCGCGTGTGTGTGTCTGTGTGTGTGTGTGTGTGTGTGTGTGAGCTTGTTTGTTTTACTCCCTTTTATTGCTGTAATGGCTTGTGGAGCCTTGGCTCCGTGTGTGTGTGTGTGTGTGCGTGTGTGCGTGTGCGTGTGTGTGCGTGTGTGTGTGTGAGCTTGTTTGTTTTGATCCCTTTTATTGCCGTAATGGCTTGTGGAGCCTTGGCTCCGTGTGTGTGTGTGTGTCTGTGTGTGTGTGCGCGCGTGTGCGTGTGTGTGTGTGTCTGCGTGTGTGTTTTGTTGTTTGGGGGGAGCGTGCGTGTGCGTGTGTGCGTGTGCGTGTGTGTGTGCGTGTGTGTGCGTGTGTGTGTGTGTGAGCTTGTTTGTTTACTGCCGTAACGAGTGGCTCGTGGGGCCTCGGCTCCCTGACCAGCGGCTGGGCCGAGCTGCTGGAGTGAGAGTGCCGAGCCAGGACGCCAGGCCCCGGGAACTCCCGACCCCAGGGGGCATTGGTCAGTGAGCGCTCCCACAAAGACCTCCACCTGAATCCAGGACGCGGCGCCCCCCACCTGCCCACAGCACCCAGCGCTGGATGCTGCACCCGAACAGCAGGCAAGACCAGGACATGGACCCAGTCGTCAGCAGGCAGGCTGCCCACAGACACCCCAGAGCACATCACGGCCCAGCCCTGCCTGTCATAGGGAAAAACTCACCTCCTCACCAGTAGCCATAAATGCTGACTGTCAAAATGTAAGGCCTTTTACAGTGTTAATCTCAAGGCATATTTTCAGGAATAGAAAGCATAAACAGCGTGAGAAAAAATTACCCGAGCTTTTTCTTTTAGTTTTGGTCTTCAGCAGCTGCAGAAAAGACTGTAGACTGGGGGTTGGATTTATAGGAGGAAGAGTCATCGCACCAACCACAAGGGTGCAGATGCAGCAAGCAAGCAGGCGTTCCATGGGCCAGGGCGGAGCCCGTCAGACGAGAGTGGAGTCTGGGTGGTGACTGCCAGTGGGTAGGGGTCAGACTCTCGGCAGCTTTTTGTTTTTTGTTGTTGTTGTGCTGATTTCTGGCTGTGCTGGATCTTGGCTGCTGTGAGGGCCTTCTCCAGCTGTGGGGAGTGGGGTCTGCTCTCTAGCTGTAGTGCATGAACTCCTCGCTGTGGTGCCTTCTCTTGTTGCGGAGCATGGGCATTGATAGTTGAGGCTGGCAGGATTGGTAATTGTGGCTCGCGGGCTCTGGAACTTGGCCTCAGGAGTTGGGGTGCACAGGCTTAGTTGTTTCACAGCATGTGGGATCTTCCCAGATCAGGGACAGAACCCAGGGCTCCTGCATTGGCAGGCAGATTCTTAACCAAGTATTAGGGAAGCCCCATCAGCAGTTTTTTGAGTCATATTATGATATTGGAGAAGGCAGTGGCGACCCGTTCCAGTATTCTTGCGTGGAAAATCCCATGGACGGAGGAGCCTGGTGGGCTACAGTCCATGGGGTTGCACAGAGTTGGACACGATTGAGTGACTTCACTTTCACTTTTTACTTTCGTGCATTGAAGAAGAAGATGGCAACCCACTCCAGTGTTCTTTCCTGGAGAATCCCAGGGATGGGGGAGCCTGGTGGGCTGCCATCTATGGGGTCGCACAGAGTCAGACACGACTTAAGCAACTTAGCAGCAGCAGCGGCATAACTACTGTAGTGTTGAGAAAGTTCGCTGGAGTAATGAGTAGTCTTAAGGGCTTCACCAAAGAAGGGCATGGGGAGTTATTCTCCCCCAGTGCAGTTAGTCTTATGCTATGAAATGCATTACATTTATGACATTAAAGTAGTATTTTGTTAAAGTATAGTTGATTCACAATGCTGTGTTAGTTTCTGGTGTGCAGCAAAGTGATTCAGTTATATGTATACACACACACATACATTCTTTTTCATATTTTTTTCCAAAATGGTTTATTGGTGGTAGTGGTTTAGTCGCTAAGTCGTATCTGACTCTTGCGATCCCATGGACTGTAGCCTGCCAGGCTCCTCCGTCCCTGGGAATCTCCAGGTGAGAATACTGGAGTGGGTTGCCTTTATTACATGATACTAAATACAGTTCCCTGTCTGATACAGGAGGACTTTGTCATTTATTTTACATATAGTAGTTTGTATCTGCTAATTACAAACTCCTGATTTATCCCTCTCCCAGCCCCTTTCCCCTTCAAGAACCATAAGTTTGTTTTCTGTGTCTGAATTTGTTTATTTTTTGTAAATATATTCATTTGTGTCATATTTTAGATTCCACATATAAGTGATATCTTATAGTACTTGTTTTTCTCTGATTTACTTCACTCAATATGACAATCTCTAGGTCCATCCATGTTGCTGCAAATGGCATTATTTCATTCTTTTTTCCTGGCTGAATAATATCCCCTTGTGTGTGCATGTACACACACACACACACACACACACACACATATCATCTTTACCCATTCATCTGTTGACAGACATTTAGGCTGCTTCCATGTCTTGGCTATTGTAACTAGTGCTGCCGTGAACATTTGGGATGTATGTAACTTTTTGAATTATAGTTTTCTCCAGATATGTGCCCAGGAGTGGGGTTGCTGGATCATATGGCAATTCTGTTTCTAGTTTTTGAAGTAATCTGGTGCTAGTGATAAAGAACCTGCCTGCCAGTGCAGGAGACATAAGAGACACAAGTTTGATCCTTGGGTTGGTAATATCCCCTGGAGGAGGGCATGGCAACTCGCTCCAGTATTCTTGTCTGCAGAATCCCATGGACAGAGGAGCCTGACAGGTTACAATCCATAGGGTTGCAGAGTCAGACCTGACTGAAGCAACTTAGCATGCACACACTCATACTGTTTCCATAGTGGCTGCACCAGCATACAGTCCTATCAGCAGTGTAGGAGGCTTCTCTTTTCTTTGTACCCTCTCCAGCACTTGTTTGTACACTTTTTGGTGATGGCCATTCTGACTGGTGTGAGGTGTAGTTTTGATTTGCATTTCTGTAGTAATTGGCAGTGTTCAGCATCTTTTCATGTGCCTGTTAGCCATCTGTGTGTCTTCTTTGGAAATATGTCTACTTAAGTGTCTCCCCATTTTTTGATTGGGTTGTTTGGTTGGTTGGTTATTGAGTTGTATGAGCTATTTGTATAGTTTGGAGATTGAGCCCTTACCAGTCACATCATTTGCCAATATTTTCTCCCAGTTCATTGGTTGTCTTTTCCTCTTGTTTATGGTTTCTGTTGCTGTGTGAAAGCTTCTTTTGATTAGGTCCCATTTGTTTCTTTTTGCTTTGGTTTCTTTTGCCTTGGGAGACTGACCTAAAAAATCCTCTGTACAATATATGGCAGAAAATGTTTTGCCTGTGTTTTCTTCTAGGAGTTTCATGGTGTCATGTTTTATATTTTAAGTCTTTAAGCCAGGGGTCCCAGCTTCCAGACTGAAAACCAGTACCTCTTGTCAGATCAGTGTCCTAGATTAGAAATAAAGTGCTCGATAAATGTAATGTGCTTGAATCATCCCCAGACCATCCCTCTCACACCTGGGCCGTGGAGAAATTGTCTTCCATGAAATTAGTCCCTGGTTCCAAAAAGGTTGGGGACCACTGCTTTAAGCCATTTTGAGTTTATTTTTGTATATGGTGTGAGGGTGTATTTAATTTCCTTAATGTACATGAGGCCGTCCAGCTTTCCCAGTACCATTTGCTGAAGAGACTGTCTTTTCCCCGCTGTGTATTTTTGCCTCCTTTGTTAAAGATTAATTGACTGTAGGTGTTTGGATTTGTTTCTGGGCTCTTTTTTCTGTTCCATTGATCCATATATTTGTTTTTTTTTTTTCCTCCAATACCACACTGTTTTGATTACTGTGACTTTGTGGTATTGTCTGAAGTCTGGAAAGGTTATGCCTCCAGCTTTATTTTTTTCCTTAGGATTGCTCTGGCAATTCTGGTTCAATATAATTTTAGGATTATTTGTTTTACTTCTCTGAAAGATGTCATAGGTAATTTGATAAAGTGAGTATGTATTAGACCAATAAGTTTTGCTATTATAAGAAGCAGTATGTAGCATCAGGCTACTTACAGGGTTTTTCAGCCTTAACAATATGACATATTTTGCTATAAGGTTTTTTATTGTGGGACATTATCCTGTGCATTGTAGGACCTCTAGCAACATTCCTGCCCTGTATCTTCAAGATGCCAGTAGCATGCCATCCCCAGCTATAACACACAGAAATATCTTTAGAGTGGGGGGGATGGGTACTAAAATTGACCCCAGTTAATAACTATGAAGTTATCAGGATCAGTAATAACATCCATATTTTCTGGCAGCTGATGCTATTTGCAATAACAGGCTTAGTCCGTATCTTGAAGCTCCTGATTCCCAGACATCCTGGTTTAATTATGCAGCCTCCCACAACTAGGAGTAGGAAGTCCTAGATGCAGCTGTCCCTGGGGCTCTGGTATTAGCAAAAGGCAGCACTAATGATAGAATTGGGACTGATGCTTCAGTCTTGAATTGTTGAAAGTGAAGGGTCAGATTAAGACAATTGCTACTCTAACTGTGTAGGATGATACGGAAATAGAGAAAACAGCAGTACAAGTGGTCAGCGTCAAGGAAACAGTACGTTTGACTCATAAATGTCTGAAAGAATGTATATTGGCTGGCATGACCCACTGATGTGTTTCACTCACCTTTGAGAGTCTGTGTAATGTAGAGGGTAAAAATAAGGCCTGTCGAAGCCAGTGTGCCAGATTTGAATCCCATTTCATTACTTGGTAGCTGCATGTCATTGAGAAATTTCTTGATCTGTCTTCTTACCTGTAAAATAGATGTAATAATGGTACCTAAGTTTGAGAGTTTTGTGGGGTCTGAAGGAGATAATGCACATTGAGCAATTAGAATTAAATCAGTTAATATGTGTAAAACACATAGAATAGTACCTGACACATAGTCAGTACTCATTGTTTTCATTGTAGGGCTTCATTTGCAAGAGGATACATTATTTAAATTATTTTAATCCTTTAACCGTCCTACTCCTCAGTTTTCTCATCTGTTAAATTGGGAAAACCTTATCTCCCTCACGGGCTTTCCATGTGGCTCAGATGGTAAAGAATCTGCCTGCAATGCAGGAGACCTGGGTTCAATCCCTGGGTCAGGAACACCTCCTGGAGAAGGAAATGGCTACTTACTCCAGTGTTCTTGCCTGTAGAACCCCATGAACAGAGGCCTAGAGGACTGCAGTCCACGGGGTCACAAAGAGTCGGTCACTCCTGAGCGACTAACATTAACTCCTCACAGGGCAGTTGTAAACGTTAAAGGAAATACTTCAGGTAATAAGCTTGTTAGCATGGCACCTGGCATATATTGATAGAAGACAGTAAGAAAGGTCAGCATTCAGTTATTACTGGCAAATTAGGGAACCATGCAGCTATCAAACAGGTTTCATAGGTAATTCATTCACTAGCATTCTGCAAGGTTTCTAGAGTGTTTCATAGTTATCATTGATACTCAAAAGCACTCACAAAGATATTGTAAGGCTTTTTTCCATTTATCCACTTCTTGTAGTTCAGCTTTCAGTGTCTTATGTTGCAAGCAGATGAAACCAATTCCAGGTCACTTACATAGAAAAGACATTTACTAAGAAGATCTGTGGAGAAGGCAGTGGCACCCCACTCCAGTACTCTTGCCTGGAGAATCTCATGGGCAGAGGAGCCTGGTAGACTGCAGTCCATGGGGTCGCTAGGAGTCAGACACGACTGAGTGACTTCCCTTTCACTTTTCGCTTTCATGCATTGGAGAAGGAAATGGCAACCCACTCCAGTGTTCTTGCCTGGAGAATCCCAGGGACTGGGGAGCTTGGTGGGCTGCTGCAGCCTCTGGGGTCGCACAGAGTCGGACACGACTGAAGCGACGCAGCAGCAGCAGCAGCAAGAGGATCTGAGGTAACTTACAAAGAAGTTGGAAGCCAGAATCCAGGTTCCCTATCGGGAAGTATGCCCCTGATCCTGTTCAGCACGGTTTCAGTGCGGGCACTGTGCTGCCGGGGCTGGGCAGCTGGCCCTGCCAGGACTTTGGGTACTGGCTGTGGTAACTGGCGCTGCCCCCTGTAGTGGCAGCTTGGTCTCACCGCAGTTACTGCCGCCCCTCAGTGAGTTCTCATCACTCCTCTTGTCACTAGTTTCTGATCTCAGGCCTGGGGCACTTGCCTTCACAGAGCCTAGGTCGCATGACAGTCCCTCAGAGCTTGGGAACAAACAATAATAATGTGACTTGCTTAGAGCTTAGTATACGCCAGACACTTTCTAAATACTTTATATTTCATTTTATCCTTACAACAACTGAGGTAGGTACTAATATCATTTTATTGATGAGGAAAGAGAAGTTTAGGAACTTTGAGACTTTTAGGAAGTTTACATAATATGTGGAGGAGCTAGGGATTGAACTCAGATAATCTGGCTGCAGGTATTTGCTTGATTATCAAGTATTTTGAGCTTTTATATAATAAGAAGCGGGTTCTGCCTTTCCGCAGCCTCATGTGGAGGCTTTCCCTGATATTAGAAGGGGACTGTGACTGGGCAGCCAGAAGAATGAGATATAGACTCAGTACTTGGCTAAAGTCTGACTTGGCAAACCAGTCATTGCCTCTGTTTCTGTTTTAAAAGCTCCAGGATGAGAGACACTGAATCTGAGGATCAGAGGGTTGTGTTTTTTGTTTTTTTTTTTTTAATGCTCTGCCATTCTTTATTCACTTAGAGGAGAATACTTGTGAGATTTCAGACTCTGGATCAAATAGGGAATATGTGTCTATAAATAACACTTAGGATTGTGTGACGTTTTTATAGTGAGAGGGTATTGGCCTAGTTTATTTTTGTCCTGAAGACCAGTTTTGGAAAATTGGTAAACTTTATTTGCTGCTGGGTCATAGAGCCACAAGTCAGTCCTTGCTGTTAGGTGGGCACTATATTCAGAAACATATGCCTGCCACCACAAGACTGGTGTGGTCTCCCTAGGGGTGGATTTGGGGCTTTCAAGAAAAGCAGATCCTCTCCCATTAGAGGTGGTAGAATGGAATTTCACCCTGTAAAAAGCTGACTTTATTGAGGTAAATTTTGCATATGATAAAACGTGTTCATTTAAAATGTACAGTTGGATGAGTGGTGACAAGTGTATACATTTGGGAAACCATAACAGTGCAGATGCAGACAGAGCTTCGTGTGCACTGTTGCAGTCAGCCTTCCTGTACCCCCTCCCCCCCTCAGGCGAGAGCTGGGCTCTCAGGATGCGTTAGTTTCGTGTGCTCTGTGTGTGTGCTCAATTGTTCAGTCATGTCCGACTCTTTGTGACTCTGTGGACGGTAGCCCTCCAGGCTCTGGTATCCATGAGGTTTTCCAGGCAAAATACTGGACTGGGTTGCCTTTTCCTTCTCCAAGGGATCTTTCCAGCCTCAAGATTGAACCCCCATCTCTTGTATCTCCTATGCCGACAGTGGATTCTTTACCACTGGGCCACCTGGGAAGCCCTTCTTCATCTACAAAAATGAGAATTTTGTGTTCTGCAGTTCTGGTATGTATTCTTTTTGTGTCTGGATTTTTGGCTCAAAATATTGTATACATCAGTAATTCACTCCTTTTTATTGGTGAGGAATATTCCATTATAAGTATAAACTGTAATTTGTTTATCCGTTAATCTGTTGATAGACATTTTTTTCTTCTCATTTTGGGCTCTTATAAGTAAGCCTGCTATGAATATACATAAACAAGTCTCTGTGGGATATTTGTTTTTTATTTTCCTGGTAAATGCTTAGGTGTAGAATGAGAATGACTGAGTCATATGATCAAGTGTATGTTTAATTTCATAAGAAATTGCTAAGTGAAGTGTTTTTTTTTACATTTCCTCCAGCAATGTATTGGAGTAGGAAATGGCAGCCCACTCCAGTGTTCTTGCCTGGAGAATCCCATGGACAGAGGAGCCTGGCAACTACAGTCCATGGGGTCATAAGGAGTCGCATACAACTTAGCAGCTAAACCACCAGCAATGTATGCAGGTTCCAGTTACTGCTCTTTAGCCAATACTTGTATTGTCAGCCTTTCTGACCTTCAACTGTTGTAGTGCATGTATGCTTGTGTCTTCTTGTGGTTTTAAATTGCATTTCCTTGATTAGTGATGTTAAACATCTTTCATGCACTTACCATTTATTTGTTTTCTTTAGTGAGGTGCCTGTTAAAGTTTTGTCCATATTTTATTTGGGTTGTCTTCTTATTGAATTTTATTTATTTAAATAAGACATATATATATTTTTAAATGGGGCTTCTTTTACGGCTCAGTGGTAAAGAATCTGCCTGCCAGTGCAGGAGACTCAGGTTCAATCCCTGGGCCAGGAAGATCCCCTGAAGAAGGAAATGGCAACCCACTCCAGTATTCTTGCCTGGGAAATCCCGTGAACAGAGGAGCCTGGTGGGCTACAGTCCATGGGGTTGCAAAATAATCCAACTGACTAAACAAGTTTATTTTGAATACCAGTTGTTTGTCAGATACTTCCCTTACATCTATTTTCTCCCAATCTGTAGCTCGTCTTTTCATCTTTTAAATGGTGTCATTTTGAAATGAAATTTTTAATTTTGATGAAGTCCAAATTATCAGTGTTTCTCTTATTATGTTTTCCGTTTCCTAAGAAAATATTTGCCTGCTCCAAAGTCATTGTGAAGTCTACTAATAATCCCATCAAAGGGATTCTTTATTTCTGTTATAAGTGATTTTTATCTCTAGCATTTCTTTTTTGGTTCTTTCTTAGTATTTATACATCTCTGTTTATGTTGTCCAGCTGTTCATGCATGCTGTCTGCTTTATCCATTACAGCCATTTGAGCCACCAGGGAAGCCCATATTACATTCATAGTTGTTTTAAATTCCTGGCCTGGTAATTCCAACATCTCTGCCATTTCTGATTGTGATGTTTGCTTTGTGACTTCAAATTGTGTTTTTTGCCATTTGTAGACCTTGTAATTTTTACTTGTTAATGTGGGCATAAAGTGTAGGAGGAGGGGACCGTTATATATCCTATGATTAGGTGTTCATCTTTCAGTGAGCCTGTGCCTCTGGATTGTGACATTCTCGGGTGTTTCTCAGTTTTTCTCTCCTCTCCTTAGGTGGCCCAGGATAGCTGGAATGTGCTGGGTGTGGCTGTTTCCCTGCTCAGCCCTGTTAGCTGCTGGTTATGCCCAGGCAGGCTAGGTTCTCGTTTCTCCTGAGGGTAAGCCTTTTTAAGAATAGAGTACTTAGGGACCTCCCTGGTGGGTCAGTGGATAAGAATTCTCCTGCCAATGCCTAGGACTCGGTTTAACCCCTGGTCTGGGAACACTTCACATGCTGTGTGGAGTGGCTGTGAGCCACACTGCTGAAGCCCACGTGCCCTAGAGCCTGTGCTCCAGAAGAGAGAATCCGAGAATGGGCTGCTTAGTGCGTTTCATGGTGGCTCCAGTGCTCACCACTTGCTGGAAGGATGAGGGAGTTTTTCTGTGATATTTACTGGAGTAACCTGGTCCTGTTCTTGAAAGCATTGTGGGTCTTTGCTTTTGACTGGGTTCCTCTGGAGTCTAACTCTCAAGAGTTGTCTATGCTGAGCCTCCAGCAACTCATTGATTACAGTTCAGATTTTCCTGCCACAACATTGGTTACTGAGGTGGTTTCCACTGGTTTTTGTTCTAGTAAGCCATGACTCTCTGCATTTGCCTCCCACCAGTTTGGGGAGTAACAGCGTGCCCTGTGTCCTCCCCTCTTTTATGAACCCAAGAAGACTTGTTGATTTTTTTAGTGTGTTCAGCGTACTTGTTAGAATGAGATGGTGATTTCCAAGCTCCTTACATGCAGAACGAAAGCAGAAGTCCCCACCCCAAGATAACTACTGTTCTGCCTTACTGGTTTTCTTCTTGAATCGAATCATATAGTAAATACTCGTTGGGTCTGGTGTCGGTGGCTCAGCATGGTCTGTAAGAGTTTTCTGCTTTTAATAGCAGTAGCGCTGTTTTATTGCTACGCTACTGTAGGGTTCCATTGTTTGATTATACTGCAGCTTCTTTCTCTGTTCTGCTGTTGATGGGCATTGAGTTGTCTCTGGTTTTTAGCTGTCTTATGGGTAAAGCTGCTGTGAATAGTCTTGTGCTTATTTTATGATGAACAGATGCACCATATTTCACGGGTATGTTTCCTAGGAGGAGACTTTCTGGGTTGTAGAATAGGCACATGTTTAGTAGTATTGCCAGAAAGTTTTCAAAGTG
Organism: Madoqua kirkii; assembly: GCA_006408675.1. Lineage (NCBI taxonomy): Eukaryota > Metazoa > Chordata > Mammalia > Artiodactyla > Bovidae > Madoqua > Madoqua kirkii. The sequence goes on from SJYC01126766.1 coordinate 10,298, forward strand.
ATTTTACCAAATTTTGCTTACACCAGCAATGTATGAGAACCTGCATACTTGCTAACAATTTTGTCAGTCTTTCTAAATTTGGCCATTCTAGTGGGTGTTAGTAGTATTCTGATCTGTGGTCTTAATCTGCATGACAAATTAAACTTAAACTGAATGACAGGGCTGTCTCGTGACTCAGATGGTTAAAGAATCCGCCTGATAGGTGGAAGACCCACGTTCTTTTCCTGAGTTCTTTTCCTGGTTCAGAAAGACCCCCTGGAGAAAGGAATTGCTACCCACTCCAGTATTCTTGCATGGAGAGTTCCATGGACAGAGGGGCCTGGTGGGCTATAGTCCACGGAGTCCCAAAGAGGCAGACATAAATGACTTGTGGGTCTTTCCTAATACTGAAATTTTATGTTTGCTTAAAGAGTCTAGTGCATGCTTATAGCAGTAGCTCTCACTAGCTACACTTTAAGTTCCCCAGGTGATTCTAGGATGCAGAGAGGGTTGAAAGTCATTGCATTTTGTGCCTGTCAGGACTTTGCTGTACCCTTTGGTGAGTGACATATTTGTCTTTCTCATTGCCCAAGCCAAAAACTGGGTAGGGAGCAGGGAGAAGGCCTGGGTGACCCTGCGTTTCTCCCCTGTTCTTGATCCCCCACAGTCTAGTCACTCTGTAAGGCTCTTGCGTTACCTCCTAAAGAACTCTCAAAAAAGAATTCACCTTGTTCTATCCCCACAGCCTTAATTAGATATTTATTATTTCTTACTCACACTGTACAATGCTTCCTGAATGGTTTTTCTACTTCTAGTCTTTCCTTCTTTCCCTTCAGTCTGACTTCCTGTCAGGCTGTTCACTAAAATAAACTGATCAGATTTTTCTGCTGCTTTCTTCATATCTCTTCTAGAAGTTCACAGTTCTTGGTCTAGCATTTATAAAGTCCATCATGATAGTCTCCTACATACTTTGCTAGCCTCCTTGTCATTTTTATTTTTAAAACCTAATTTTGATAAAACTTAATACAGAAAAATTAAATTCTTTACCCAGATTCACCATTGTTTTGTCCTATTTACTTTAACATTTTCTCTTTAAATACAGAATTTCTTCTCTTTTGAAGAGAACAGAAGAAACCACTTCTCATTTGAGAGTGGTTTGCAGACATTATGTCCATTTGTTCCTAAGAACAAGGACTTTCTCTTAAATAATCTCAGTACTTTTATCAAAATTAAGAAAATTATTAAGGAAATTAATACAATACTGTTATTTAATCCACAGTTGTTCCAATAATATCCTTTACAGCTATTTTTTTCCTGTTTTGTGATCCAGTCTATAATATATATTGTATTTAGCTGTCTTTTGTCTTCTTTTATCTGCAACAATTCATCTACTTTTTCATGAACTTAAGCTTTATCAAATATAGGAGCCAGGTTTTCTACTATCTACCATTTATTTCCATGATTTGGGGTCTTTATTATTTCCTTCCTACATCTTACTTTTCATTTGCTCGTTTTCTGTTTTCTTAAGGTGCAATCTTAGATTGTTGGTTTAAGATCTATTCAGATGTAAGCATTTAAAGCTATAGATTGCTCTCAGCGATGCTTCCTTAGGAGCACCCCACAAATACTGCTATGGTGCATTTTCATTTTCTATTTTTTCTCCCCCTCCCCTGCATTTTCATTTTCATTTAGTTAAAAAATATCTTCTTTCTCTTGTGATTTCTTTGTTTTCATATTAATATTTTAGATATGTTGTTTAGTTTCCAAATTTGGGGGAGGTCCCTGCATATCTTGTGTGAGTTGATTATAATTAAATTTCTCTGTGGTCATAGAACATTCTTTATATGGTTTCAGTCTTTTAAAATTTATTGAGTTATGTTTTATGACCTAAAATATCTGTTTTGCTGAACACAGCATGTTCACATGAAAATAATATATATTCTGCCATTATTGTTTCCTATTCTGTGGGTGGTTGATGGTGTTCAGATCTTCTGTGTTTATGCTGATTTTCTTTGTCTAGTTCTGTCAGTTGCTATAAGAGAGATGGTAAAGTCTCCACCTGTGTGGAATTGTTTCTCCTTTTAATTCTGTCAATGTTTGTTTCTTTTATTTTGAAGCTCTGTTATTGCAACCAACATAACATGTTTGTGATTGTTTTGTATGCCTAGTGAATTGATCATTTTATCATTATGAAATATTAGAGTGATAACTACCCTCTTTATCTCTGGTAATACTTAAACTATTTTATCAGATATTATTAATAATAAAACTGCACCAGCTTTCTTATGCCTTCTCTTGTATGGTATATCTTTGTTCATCTATTTATTTTCGATCGGTAGTATTTATACCTTTGTCTTTAAAGTGCATCTCTTGTAGGGTCATTAAAAATATGTATACACACACACATATTCAGGGACTTGCCTGGTGGTCCAGCGATTAGAGCTCTGTGCCTTCACTGCCAGCGGTCTGGGTTCAGTCTCGGTCAGGGAACTGAGATCCTGCAAGCCACGTGACAGGGCTTGCGATAATGATTATAGTGCACATATCAAACTTTTCATGTTTCACTTGCAATTAATAATGTACTGCTTTTCTCTTAAAACAGAAATTTCATACGTAACCTTTTAGGTCTGTATTTCCCTTTTGTTGTTCAGTCCTTAAGTCACGTGATCCCATGGACTGCAGCACGCCAGGCTTCCCTATCCCTCACCATCTCCCAAAGTTTGCCCAAGTTCATTCCCATTGAATCGATGATGCCATCCAACCATCTTATCCTCTGTCGCCCTCTTCGCCTTCGATCTTTCCCAGCATCAGGGTCTTTTCCAGTGAGTCAGTATTTCCCATACCTCCTTTCTTGTTCTTTGATATACTTGTTTTATATATGTTACATCTGGATACATTGAAAACCACAGAAATGATGTTGTCAACATTTGCTTTAAGTAGTTATATGGTTTATAAAGAAATTGAGATGAATTGGTAAAAACAAAATGGTTTTTGCGTTTACCCAGGTAATTACCATTTCATTTCTTTCTCATTCTTTTCTGAACATTCATTTTTTTCTGTCTGGTTTTATTTTCCTTCAGCAGGAGAATTTCGTTTAGCATTTTGTATAGTTCCGGTCTGCTGGGGCTGAATTATCTTAGTTTTATTTGAAAATACCCTTAGTGCCCTCTGTAGTTCCTAATATTTTCCCTGGATATAGAGTTCTAGGTGGACAGCGTTCTTTTTACCAGTGTTCTGTTCTTTTCTAGCATTTACAGTTTTTGATGAGAAATCAGCCATTTGTTGGAATTTTGTTTCTGATAGTAATATTTTTTTTCTCTGCTGCTTTTGAGGTTACCTCTTTATCTTTAAATAGTTTGACTGTGATGTACTTTGTGTTTATTCTGCATGTTGTTCATTAAATATTTTGCATCTATAAATTTTTGTCTTTCATCAGATTTGGAAAAAATTGGGCCGTTAGTTCTCCAAATACTTTTTCTGTATCCTTTTCTTCTAGCATTTTACTTACACATAAGTTGGAATATTTAATACTGTCTTATGGTTCCATGAAGCTTTTCTTTTAGTCTTTGCTTTTGCTCTACTCTCTACCTTGGATAATTTATATTTATTTAATTTAGTTTTACTTACTGTTTTGTATGTCATCTTCATTTGGCTAGGTCCATCTAGTGATTTTTTTCTTTGAAAAATTGTGGTTTTCAATTCTATAATAGAATCCATTTGCTTCATTTTTACTGTGCTGAGAGAATTCCTGTTTTTTCTCACTGAGATTTTTGATTCACTGAAAATGTTTTACTTATTTGCAGGTACTGTAGCTTCGTTTGAATTTGTATCAGTTCCAATCTCTGCTTCATATCAGAGCCAGACTATTTTTCTTTTTTCCTGGGACTCCTGTGTCATTTTCTTGGTTCATTATATATCTGGTAATTTTGGGTTGTATCCTGAACATTTTGAACATTGAGATGCGAAGGTCGGAGATTGTCCTATTCTGCGCCAGCGAGTATTACTTCCTTTGTTTTGGTTGCTAATTTTCTTGGCTGGGCTTGCATTATAGACTCAGTTTCTTGTCTGTGCAGGTACATCGAGGGGTTAGAGATCCCCTTTCTGGACCTTTCTTTTCCATTATCACCCCCTTCCTTTTACTTTTGTCACCTTCACTTTTTCCCAACTGAAAAGACTAGTTTTCCACTGAATGCCCGGACAGCTACTGGGTGCACAGCATGGATAGGATTTAGTTTTTGTCTGCAAGCCAAAGAGATGGAAACTTCCTCACATAGCTCCCTGTCTCCCTTTCTCCAAACAAGCATGCACTCTCCACTAGCTTCTCTTTGCTCTCCAGTGCCTTCAAATAATTGCTTTTTAAATTGCATTCAGCTTTTGCAGTTGTTTTCTGTGCAGGGTTGGGGGGTGGGGGTAGTATAGTTCTAGAAACAAAAACCTGCCTTCTTTTTCACCTGTTCTTGGAAGCCGCCTGTTGTTGTTTTTTCCTCCTACCCTGCTTGCCGTCCCTTCTAAGTTTCCTTTGCTGGTTCCTCCCATGTCCAGATATTGAAGTGTCCTAGAGCTCAGTCTGCACAACTCTCCTCTCTGCATTGACTTTCTAGATCAGAAGATAAGCCAGATCCACATGTGTGTGCTCAGTCACTCAGCTGTGTCTGACTCTCTGTGACCATATGGACTGTAGCCTGCCAGGTTCCTCTGTCCGTGGGATTCTCCAGGCAAGAACACTAGAGTGGGTGGCCTTTTCCTCCTTCAAGGGATCTTCCCAACCCAGGGATCAAACCCATGTCTCCTGTGGCTCCTGCATGATTCTTTACCACTGAGCCAGTCCAAGGCTCAGTTATTTACGTATTTTCTTTGGCTGCTTCAGTCTATAGCAACAGAGTTGACAGCAAAGTTGAGTAGTTGTGTAGGCTCACAAAAGCCTATAGTGTTTGCCATTTGCCCCTTTATAGAAAAGCTCGCTGACCCCTGATCTAGGTAATCTTATGTAGTCTAGGAATTTAAATGCCATCTCCAACACCAGTGACTTATAAATTTCTTATCCCCAGCTTCAAGCTTTCTTCTGGACTTCAAGCTCATGTACTCAAAAGCCTAGTACCCTTACCTATACAAACCTTAATATATCCTGATCTAAACCTGGCTGTTTTTTCTACCTTGTGCTCCACCCTGAGTCTTGCCTAGTTCTGTTAACAGCAGTTCCACTTTAACAGCTGCTCAGGCCAGAAACCTTTGTAGTTGTCCTTGACTTCTCTCTTCCCCATCTCTCACATCTGTCTGTAAAGAATTCCAGGTTGTTCTACCTTAAGAATATGTCTAGAACCTAACCACCTCTTACCTCCTCAGCCACTGTCACACCAGTCCAAGCTACCATTATCTCTTGCCTGGATTATCCCATAAAATCATTCTCCATGCTTCTGCCTTTTGCTCACTTACAGTTTAGTGCACCGCAGCAGGGAAAGAGTGGCCCTTAAATGTAAGTCAGATCATTTCACTCTAAAGTTCAGAACCCTCCAGTGGTTTCTCATTTCACTAGGAATAAATCCAGAAGTCTCGCCAGTGTCTTTAGCACCTCACGAATTCCTGCTGCCTCTCACCTGTCCTTGCTGCCTCCCACATGTTCTGCTGCCTCTCCCGTGCCCTTGCTGCGTCTTGTGTCCTTGCTGCATCGCACGTGTTCCTGCTGCTTCTCCCGTGTTCCTGCTGCCTCTCACGTGCCCCTGCTGCCTCTCCCGTGTCCTTGCTGCCTCTCCCATGGTCCTGCTGCTTCTCACGTGTTCCTGCTGCCTCTCATGTGATCATACTGCCTCTCATGTGGCCCTTGCTGCCTCTCCCGTGTTCCTGCTGCTTCTCACATGTTCCTGCTGCCTCTCCCGTGGTCCTTGCTGCCTCTCATGTGATCATGCTGCCTCTCACGTGCCCTTGCTGCCTCTCACGTGCCCTTGCTGCCTCTCCCGTGCCCTTGCTGCCTCTCCCGTGGTCCTGCTGCTTCTCCCGTGGTCCTTGCTGCCTCTCCCGTGGTCCTGCTGCCTCTCACGTGCCCTTGCTGCGTCTTGTGTCCTTGCTGCCTCTCACGTGTTCCTGCTGCTTCTCACGTGTTCCTGCTGCCTCTCCCGTGGTCCTTGCTGCCTCTCACGTGATCATGCTGCCTCTCACGTGCCCTTGCTGCCTCTCACGTGCCCTTGCTGCCTCTCCCGTGCCCTTGCTGCCTCTCCCGTGGTCCTGCTGCTTCTCCCGTGGTCCTTGCTGCCTCTCACGTGATCATGCTGCCTCTCACGTGCCCTTGCTGTGTCTCACGTGCCCTTGCTGTGTCTTGTGTCCTTGCTGCCTCTCCCGTGGTCCTGCTGCTTCTCCCGTGGCCCTTGCTGCCTCTCACGTGATCATGCTGCCTCTCACGTGCCCTTGCTGTGTCTTGTGTCCTTGCTGCCTCTCAGGTGGTCCTGCTGCCTCTCTCGTGTCCCTGCTGCCTCTCCCGTGTCCTTGCTGCCTCTCATGTGGCCCTTGCTGCCTCTCACGTGGTCCTGCTGCCTCTCACGTGGTCCTGCTGCCTCGCTGACATTTCTCTCGTTTTCCCCGGCCAGCAAACTGCCTCCTGCTCCTGGAGAAGCTGGGCCTGTTCCCCACCTCCTGTCTTTGTGTTTACTGTTTCCTCTGCCTGGGGCTCTGTACTCCCTCACTTTACTCCTGTCTTACAGAAATATGATGCCTCTTTTAAGTTTTTCCCTGACCACCTTGTTTAAAACAGCACATTGACGAACAACTGTGTTTACATACATGCCCATTAGCATTTAGGACTGCATAATGTGTGTATTTACTTGTTTGTTTTCCCCAACTAGGATATAAGCTCTTTGAGGGTAGGAAGTTTTCTCTGTTTGGTTCACCACTCTGTCCTAAGTATCTGACATCCTGCCCAGCACATCAGAGAGCTCGATAAATCAGTTGAATCAATGAATGTATGAATGAACAATCACCATTCTAGCTAAATTGCTTTACTTGGGTTTCTGGAATATATTAGGTTCTATTCTGCTCCTGTTATTGTTTCTACTTAGAATCTCTCCTTTACTGTGTCCCCATCTGTCATCCTACAAGATTCAGCTTAAGTATCCACCCCTGATCAAGTTTTCCCTCTGAGTGCTTACTATATTAAGTGCTTCCCTCAGGTGCTTCCAACACTGTATTGTAACTACTTTCTGCCAGTACTTCTAGTTCTCAGAAGCCTAAGGTCTGATTACTGTTTCTGTTTTATCCCATGCATGTTGCATAGAAGATAGCGAGTACCTGTTGAATCACCAGCTGGTATTAGGAGGGAGAAAGTAAGAGCATATTTAATAATTTTTGGAAGAGTGATAATTATGTAGATAACAAAATCTTAGTCTTTCTGGTTGGATTAGAGATCAAGTATCTAGTTACTATCTGTGGTGGTTTAGTCACTCAGTCGTATCTGACAAGAGTCAAAACCCCATGGACTGCCAGGTTCCTCTGTCCATGGGATTCTCCAGACAAGAATACTGGAGTGGGTTGCCGTTTCCTTCTCCAGGGGATCTTCCCCACCCAGAGATCAAACCCAGGTCTCCTGCTTTACAGGCAGATTCTTTACCAACTGAGCTATGAGGTTAATATCTGTGTATCTCTTATTTGCAAGAAGTAGAAACTTAACTCCAGTATCCTCAGATAATCTGGATATATTGTAAGGATGCAGTGGCAGTGAAGAAAATAGGGCTCTCAAAAGTATCCAAGATGATGAGACCCTTCCATGGAAAAGGGAAAGCCTCTTTAACAAATGGTGCTGGGAAAACTGGATATCAACATGCAAGCTGGACCCTATCTTATACCATACACAAAATCAGCCCCCAAATGTATCAGAGACCTAAGTGTAAGACCTGTAACTGTAAAACTGAAAAGAAGTGCTTATGATAATAGATTTGGCAAAGATTTCCTGAACATGACATGAAAAGCACTAGCCACAAAAGCAAAAATAGACAAGTTGAACTACATCTAAACTAAATACATCAAATAATTTTTATATATCAGAACGTTTATACACAACAGAGTAAAAAGCTAGCCTACAGAATTGAGAGAAAATACTTACAAATTATACATCTTTTGAGGTTAATATCCAGAATATGTTAAAAAAAACCTCCCAGAAGTCAAGAAGTAAAACACAAATAACCCAATTAAAATATGGACTAAAGACTTGAATAGACATTTCTTCAAAGATGATACAAACATATGAAAAAGTGTTCAACATCACTAATCATTCAGTTCAGTCGCTCAGTCATTTCTGACTCTTGGTGACCCCATGAACCGCAGCACGCTAGGCCTCCCTGTCCATCGCCAACTCCCAGAGTCCACCCAAACCCATGTCCGTTGAGTTGGTGATGCCATCCAACCATCTCATCCTCTGTTGTCCCCTTCTCCTCCTGCCCTCAATCTTTCCCAGCATCAGGGTCTTTTCAAATGAGTTAGCTCTTCGCATCAGGTGGCCAAATTATTGGAGTTACAGCTTCAACATCAGTCCTTCCAATGAACACCCAGGACTGATTTCCTTTAGGATGGACTGGTTGGATCTCCTTGCAGTCCAAGGGACTCTCAGAAGTCTTCTCCAACACCACGGTTAAAGGGCATCAGTTCTTTGGTGCTCAGCTTTCTTTATAGTCAACTCTCACATCCATACATGACCATAGGAAAAACCGTAGCCCTGACTAGACGTACCTTAGTCGGCAAAGTGATGTCTCTGCTTTTTAACGTGCTGTCTAGGTTGGTCATAACTTTCCTTCCAAAGAGTAAGTTTCTTTTAACTTTATGGCTGCAGTCACCATCTGCAGTGATTTTGGAGCCCAGAAAAATAAAGTCAGCCACTGCTTCCACCATCTCCCCATCTATTCGCCATGAAGTGATGGGACTGAATGCCATGATCTTAGTTTTCTGAATGTTGAGCTTTAGGCCAACTTTTTCACTCTCCTCTTTCACTTTCATCAAGAGGCTCTTTAGTTCTTCACTTTCTGCCATAAGGTTGGTGTCATCTGCATGTCTGAGGTTATTGATATTTCTCCCGGCAATCTTGATTCCAGCTTGTGCTTCCTCCAGCTTAGCGTTTCTCATGATGTACTCTGCATATAAGTTAAATAAGCAGGGTGACAATATACAGCCTTGATATACTCCTTTTCCTATTTGCAACCAGTCTGTTTTCCCATGTCCACTAATCATTAGGGAAATGCAAATCAGAACCACTATGAGATATCTCCCCTCCTGTGAGGAGATATCTTATTGTTAGGATGGTTACTATTTTAAAATTGTAAATAACAGTTATTGGTGAGGTTGTGAAGAAACTAGAGCCTTTGTGCACTATTGGTAGGAATATAAAATGGTGAAACCATTAATGGAAAATAGTGTAGTGTTTCCTAAAAACATTAAAAATAAACTTGTTACCAGAGGAGTTTGGGGCCTGGCTGCTTGCCACTGCAAAGCCAATAAACAGCCTGGGTTGGTGGAAAGGAAAGTTTGCTTTAATTCAGATGCTGGCAACTGGCTGGGAGGATGGACATCTGTCCAGAGGCTGAGTCCCCCTCTGGCAATCAGTGGGGCAAGAGCTTCTATAGAAAGGGGGGGTTTGCTGCACGCAGAAAGAGCGCAGCCATCTCTGCACTCGTCTTCAGATTGGCCATCAGTGCTCTGCCCAGTGTCATCTTGATTGGTTCAGGTACAGTTAATCTTCAGTTCCAAGATCCGTGTGTTCTCATTTCTTTGAAGACAGTTTTCAGTATTGTGGCAGCTTATGTCATGAGTGCAGTCTGGTCATCATATAGCTAGCTTCGTTCACCTGGGATTTCAGTATCTATAAGACAGCTCACACAGTATGGCTCAGGATATTATCTGTAGTCGTTGAGAAGGAACGAAGAGTCCTTGACTATGCTTAATGACCGCATTATTATTATTTTTCTCCTTTGACTATTTTCCTTTGTTTCTACATTTCTCATTTCTCTGATTAAGCGTATTCTTCAACTGAAGTTTTCCACAGACAAAAGGCAGGCAAAGGACATGGGCCAGAGGGGCAAGGCCTATAGGGTTTTGCTGTGTTTCTGAATTACCATGTGGTCTAGCAGTCCCACTTTGGGATGTGTTCCCGAAAGAATTGAAAGCAAGATCTTGAAGAGATACATCCACACCCATGTTCATACAGCAATAGCAGCACTATTCATAATAGCCAAGAAATGGAAGCAACCGAAATGTCCATCAGTGAACTGAATAAATGTGGTGTATACATGCAGTGGACATCGACTTGAGCAAACCCTGGAAGATAAATAGTGGAGGACAGGTAAGCCTGGCATCCTGCGGTGCATGGGCTTGCAAAGAGACAAGCACAACTTAGCAACTAAACAGCAGTATATGCAGCTGACTATTATTCAGCCTTAAAAAGAAAGGAAACTTTGACACATGTCCAATATGAATGAATCTTGAGGACATCATGTAAAGAGGTAGATCAGTTCACAAAAAGTCAAATACTGTACGACTGCATTAATGTGCGGTATCCAGAGCAATCAAGCTCATAGAAAGAGACATCGGAATGGTGCTTACCCAGGGCTGCAGGGGAGCTGGCGGACGATGGAAATGCAGTCATTGCTTAATGGGTATAAAGTTTCGGTTCTGCAACATGGAAAAATTCTGGAGACTGATTACACAGCAGTGTAAATATATGTAACCCTCCTGAACTATACATTTAGAAATGGTTAAAAGGGTAAATTTTATGTTATGTGTTTTCTTTTTACCACAGTAAAGAATATAAAAGCAAGGTTTATTATAAGATCATAATTTGGAAACAAAAGATCTAGACATAGATAACACTTTGTCAGCAAACTTTCACAAGTTTGCTAACACGTGTCAAGTAGAGTTTGTGAATTTTTAAGCTGTGACTTCTCATCAGTATAATTCTACTCTTTGCTCTTATTGCGCTTTCATTTGTCTTCCCAGTACCCTAGTTGACAACCAGTCTGTTTTCCCATGTCCACTAATCATTAGGGAAATGCAAATCAGAACCACTATGAGATATCTCCCCTCCTGTGAGGAGATATCTTATTGTTAGGATGGTTACTATTTTAAAATTGTAAATAACAGTTATTGGTGAGGTTGTGAAGAAACTAGAGCCTTTGTGCACTATTGGTAGGAATATAAAATGGTGAAACCATTAATGGAAAATAGTGTAGTGTTTCCTAAAAACATTAAAAATAAACTTGTTACCAGAGGAGTTTGGGGCCTGGCTGCTTGCCACTGCAAAGCCAATAAACAGCCTGGGTTGGTGGAAAGGAAAGTTTGCTTTAATTCAGATGCTGGCAACTGGCTGGGAGGATGGACATCTGTCCAGAGGCTGAGTCCCCCTCTGGCAATCAGTGGGGCAAGAGCTTCTATAGAAAGGGGGGGTTTGCTGCACGCAGAAAGAGCGCAGCCATCTCTGCACTCGTCTTCAGATTGGCCATCAGTGCTCTGCCCAGTGTCATCTTGATTGGTTCAGGTACAGTTAATCTTCAGTTCCAAGATCCGTGTGTTCTCATTTCTTTGAAGACAGTTTTCAGTATTGTGGCAGCTTATGTCATGAGTGCAGTCTGGTCATCATATAGCTAGCTTCGTTCACCTGGGATTTCAGTATCTATAAGACAGCTCACACAGTATGGCTCAGGATATTATCTGTAGTCGTTGAGAAGGAACGAAGAGTCCTTGACTATGCTTAATGACCGCATTATTATTATTTTTCTCCTTTGACTATTTTCCTTTGTTTCTACATTTCTCATTTCTCTGATTAAGCGTATTCTTCAACTGAAGTTTTCCACAGACAAAAGGCAGGCAAAGGACATGGGCCAGAGGGGCAAGGCCTATAGGGTTTTGCTGTGTTTCTGAATTACCATGTGGTCTAGCAGTCCCACTTTGGGATGTGTTCCCGAAAGAATTGAAAGCAAGATCTTGAAGAGATACATCCACACCCATGTTCATACAGCAATAGCAGCACTATTCATAATAGCCAAGAAATGGAAGCAACCGAAATGTCCATCAGTGAACTGAATAAATGTGGTGTATACATGCAGTGGACATCGACTTGAGCAAACCCTGGAAGATAAATAGTGGAGGACAGGTAAGCCTGGCATCCTGCGGTGCATGGGCTTGCAAAGAGACAAGCACAACTTAGCAACTAAACAGCAGTATATGCAGCTGACTATTATTCAGCCTTAAAAAGAAAGGAAACTTTGACACATGTCCAATATGAATGAATCTTGAGGACATCATGTAAAGAGGTAGATCAGTTCACAAAAAGTCAAATACTGTACGACTGCATTAAGTGCGGTATCCAGAGCAATCAAGCTCATAGAAAGAGACATCGGAATGGTGCTTACCCAGGGCTGCAGGGGAGCTGGCGGACGATGGAAATGCAGTCATTGCTTAATGGGTATAAAGTTTCGGTTCTGCAACATGGAAAAATTCTGGAGACTGATTACACAGCAGTGTAAATATATGTAACCCTCCTGAACTATACATTTAGAAATGGTTAAAAGGGTAAATTTTATGTTATGTGTTTTCTTTTTACCACAGTAAAGAATATAAAAGCAAGGTTTATTATAAGATCATAATTTGGAAACAAAAGATCTAGACATAGATAACACTTTGTCAGCAAACTTTCACAAGTTTGCTAACACGTGTCAAGTAGAGTTTGTGAATTTTTAAGCTGTGACTTCTCATCAGTATAATTCTACTCTTTGCTCTTATTGCGCTTTCATTTGTCTTCCCAGTACCCTAGTTGGTTGATTCACTCAGTGTCCCCAGTTCAGACCTTCAGAAATAGTTTGATTGGCTCCGGAAATTCCTCTTTTCTGTATTGGCGGTAATTTTCTGACCAGGCCCTGTTGTCACGCCTGTGAACTGCAAGGCCTGTGTCAAGGATTCTTCTTTGGCTCAGTCAGTGGCCACCTCTTAACTGGGGACTGTGAAAGAGGCAGTTTCTCTTATTAGAGATCAGTGAATGTTCGTAAATACATGCGTTCAGTTCAGTCAGTCCATCGTCTCTGACTCTTCGCGACCCCATGGACTGCAGCACGCCAGGCTTCATACATAGATAAAGGTAGCCAGGTATGATTTAAATAAGACATTTCAAATCCTTTAAAAGTAGATACTACTTTAGAATAATCATAAGGAAGATACAATGGATGCTATGATGAGGGACTCAGTTACCTGCTTTAGGATCAGGGCCCTCCTTCCAGGAGTGGTTCCTGCTGAGGGCTCATAGCTGAGTCTCTCCAGGAATTGCCTCTGCGAAAGAGAGCTGTGTTGTCCACAGTTATACTCCTATCTAGTGGATAGCTTGCACTAACAATCGGGTATGGTTGTGGGGCTCAAAGGCCTGGCCCCGTTGCCTTAATTTGGAACAGCTTAAAGAGCCTCGGCTTCAGTGCTCTGTGTAGGATGGGCCGAGCCTTATGTCGACATAACAGAACTGCAGTTCTGTGGGGCCTTCCTGCCCTCACTCACGCTCAGGGAGGACTCTACAGTAAGCCTCATGTGTTCAGAGACTTCCCCAGAATCTAGTCTAAAGCAGAGGAATGTTTTGTTTTCCTGCCTTCGACTTTTTGAAATCTTCTCTCTAAAATTTCTTTTTTTTAATTTTCAAGGCTTACATGAGATGTTCAGTTTATTAATTCCGTCACTAGTTTCAAGCCTGTGGTATGATAGACTCTGAAATATGGCATTTTTTAAGCCAGTATTTTTTATAAGATATTTTAAGAATGTAAGAAAATAAGTTTTCTGAGAAATATCTTGTGATATTAATAGGATTTGACATTATTTTGAAAGTTCTTTTTCATTGGCTTGACCAATTAGGATTTCAGTTTGACATTTTAGTCTTTTATTAAAACTGTCACCAAGTAATTAAAGTACACTGATTTTGAGGTACTTGATAATTCACTTTTTTGTTGTTGTTGTTTTGTTACTTCAGACGTTGCCTGTTAGTTTGTCTTCCCGCAGTGATATTCATAAGTAATGAACATATGTCTGCATGCTCCATGGGTGGGACGGAGGAGAGAGTGTGGAACTTGAGTGTATAATGATCATTCTAACACCTTCATAACTGTGAATCAGACTTTTGATGTAACGCATATCCTTTTTACTCAGTAAACATTTGTTAAGAACCTCTTGCTTGTCAGGCCCTGGGCCAATCTGATGTACAGCGATGCCTCTGATGGCTCTGTCCTCAGGGGCCTGCCCTGAGGGAATGTAAATTTGCTTAGATCTGTATTCTGTTGCTCTGGGGATACAAAGATACAGAGATAGGCTAGTCAGTTTTGTGTCAGACATTAGAAACATTATTATGTATTAATATAAAATTTGTCACGTAAAGAAAGAGGTTTGTATAAGGAGTAGAAGTGTAATTAATCTAAAAGAGGATCTGTTGAAAGTAGAACATTTCTAGAGCGGCCAAGAAATAGAAATCTGACCTAGGAAGACCCTATGATTTATGTAATCTATAGCTATTCCAAAAGTTTTAGAGGATCCTCAAGAAAAAGGGACAGATACTTAACTGTCCTAGGTGTTTACTGAAGAGTCCAGTCTGTCTCCCACACGAAATCAGCGGTTCTTTACCCTAGAGCAGTGACTGCCTTGTTTTTTATATTCTGTAGAATCTAGCAGAGTGCCTTGCACATAACAAGTTTCACTAAGTGTTGGTTGAGTTTGTTTGTGCTCGCGTAGTAAGTCGCTTCAGTCGTGTCTGACTTGTGACGCTATGGCCGGTAGCCCACCAGGCTCCTCTGTCGATGGGATTCTCCAGACAAGAATACTGGAGTGAGTTGCCATCCCCTTCTCCAGGGGATCTTCCTGATCCAGGGATCGAACCGTGTCTCTTACCATTAGTGCCACCTTTTAAAATTTGTCTATACCAGTTTTTCAAAGTGTGGTCTATAGATCCAAGAATCTTTCAGGGAGCCTGTAAGGTTAAAACTATTTTCAGTAATGCGTGTTTGTCACTCAGTCATGTCTGACACTTTGGACTATAGCCTGGCAGACTCCTCTATCCATGGAATTCTCTAGGCAAGAATAGAAGGATCTTCTCCAGGGGATCTTCTGAGCCAGGGATCGAATTCAGGGGTCCCTCATTGCAGGCACACTCTTTATCCTCTGAGCTTCCAGGAAGGCCCATTTTCAGTAATACTATGACATTATTTTCATTAAAATTTTTGTGTCATTTGCCCCCAGGGATCTATAATAGGGTACCTAAAATAAGGTCAAGAAATCTAAGTTGAATGCAGTTTTTAAAGCTAGATGTGTTTTTATTATATTGGTATCATGTTTATTACATAAGGATTGCTGCTGCTGCTAAGTCGCTTCAGTCGTGTCCGACTCTGTGCGACCCCATAGACAGCAGCCCACCAGGCTCTGCCGTCCCTGGGATTCTCCAGGCAAGAACACTGGAGTGGGTTGCCATTTCCTTCTCCAGTGCATGAAAGTGAAAAGTGAAAATGAAGTTGCTCAGTCGTGTCTGACTCCTAGGGACCCCATGGACTGCAGCCCACCAGGGTCCTCCGTCCATGGGGTTTTTCAGGCAAGAGCACTGGAATGGGGTGCCATTGCCTTCTCCAGTACATGAAAGTGAAAAGTGAAAGTGAAGTCGCTCAGTCGTGTCTGACTCCTAGTGACCCCATGGACTGCAGCCCACCAGGCTCCTCTGTTCATGGGGTTTTCCAGGCGAGAGCACTGGAGTGGGTACCACTGCCTTCTCCATGTAAGGATTAGGTAGGCTATAATGGTGGCTTTTATGTGCTATAAACACGAATATAGTCTTTTGAATGAATATTTGCCTTTTCTGATTTGGTGTTACTTATGACTGTTTCTTTCCTCATTTTTTTAGGAGTCTACCATGGCTCAAGAATCTCCAAAAAGCTCAGCAGCAGAAATCCCGGTGACTAGTAATGGGGAAGTTGATGACTCTCGTGAACATGGCTTCAACAGGGTAAGAACACTTCTGTCTCTCAACACAAAGACTCGTGATAAGCCCTTTGAAAGTAATAGAGTTTATTCATAATATAGGAACATGTTCTTAGATTGACTGTATTCTGAAATCTAATATTATTGTGGGGGGATGACTAGGTGGGTCATGTTAGTAATTTGTCCAGAATAAGCTTCTGGCCAGCAAAGCATTTAGGCTTTGATGTTACTATCTGTGATTTTATTGTATATTCAGAGCAAGAGTGTCTCTAATGATTTTGGCATATAACTTTATTAAAAAAACTACTTTATTCTACTTGTGATAAGAAAAAATATCCTTTAAAAGTACATAATTCCTAAGTAGGTGCCTCTTCATTTTGCTGTTTACTTTCTAATTTTGATCTGCCTCTCATTTGAAATTGAAATATAATGCATTTAAATGGAAAACACCGTGGGTTTAGAGATAATGTGGGTTCAAATTGCAGCTATACCTTTCCTAGCAATATAACCTTCGGCGGATATTTACTTATTCTAATTTCTCTAAATGAGAATTTTATTTTTATGGTAATGTTAATGTTAAATGATATTAAAATAAGTAACAGCCTAATATAGTCCTAGAAATGAGAGTGATGTTAGTTATTTCTGGAGATACTTTCCTTTAAACATTCCTTTTTGACACGTGTGTGTCAAACACTTGACACGTGTACAACATTAAATAACTTGAGAAATACAGTTTTCATATTCATGAAAAAGTAATGGTTGAAAGATACTTGAATTATTTTACAGCTTAAATTGGACTCTTTTACTTCATATGTTTGAGAATAAAGTTCTTTATTTTAGTTTAATAGAAGATAATATTCGGCGGCGTGGGGCTCTGTGGCAGCGGCGTGGGGCTCTCTGGCGGTGGTGTGGGGCTCTGTGGTTGCAGCACACAGGCTCTAGTTGGGGTGCAAGGTCTTAGTCACCCCACAACGTGATGGATCTTAGTTCCCCGACCAGGAATTGAACTCATGTCTCCTGCATCAGAAGGCAGATTCTTAACCACTGGACCATCAGGAAGTCCCCAGAAGGTGATATTTTAGATCACAATTTCTCGTTCCCAGCATCATTGACATTTGGGGCCAGAAAAATTCTTTGTGGATGGTTGGCCTGTGCATGTAGGGTGGTTAGCAGCATCCCTGAGCTCTTCCTAGAGGATGCCAGTAGCCCCTCCAGTAGTTAACAAGCACAAATGTACCCAGACATTGCAAAATGTCAGGGGTAGGGAGGAACTTGGCTCTGGTTGAGAACTGCTTTTTAGATAGATTGTTTTAATGGACTTTTGGAAAATTCCACTCTATTTCACTTATTTTTGGCTCAAGTCATTCAGAAGAAATAGATGTGTCTTCAAGCTTGGGATGTGTTTTTATTTTAATTGTGAGTGTTTGAACTTGGAAGGCGCATGAGCCAATACCGAGTGACTGACAGAGTTTGCATGCCTGAGACACCTGAGACTCACACAGCGTTGTAAAGCAGCCGTGTGTGTGCTCACTCTGCTGTAAAGCAGCTGTGTGTGTACTCAGTCCACTGTAAAGCAGCCGTGTGTGTGCTCACTCCGCTGTAAATCTGCTGTGTGTGTGCTCACTCCGCTGTAAAGCAGCCGTGTGTGTGCTCACTCCGCTGTAAATCTGCTGTGTGTGTGCTCACTCCGCTGTAAAGCAGCTGTGTGTGTGCTCACTCCGCTGTAAATCTGCTGTGTGTGTACTCAGTCCACTGTAAAGCAGCTGTGTGTGTGCTCACTCAGTTGTATCCGGCTGTTTGCAACGCCATGGCTGCCAGGCTTATCTGTCTGTAGTATTTCCTAGGCGAGAACACTGGAATGGGTTGCCATTTCCTCCTCCAGGGGATCTTCCCAACCCAGTGATCAAACCATCCTCATTTGTGTATCCTGCATTGGCAGGTGGAAATTCTGAGCACTCGGAGGAAATTTTCACTTCAGATTTTAGTCTTTCTGGTATCGAAAACATTAAGATATACTTGCATATTAAGGAAACTCAGGTTACCATCATTAGACACTCTTCCAGTTGCTTTATAAACTTCTGTTAGTTTAGATAACTCATTCTACCAGGATTTTGGTTAATACTGCTTTGTCTTATTTTTGATAACATCCTCTTTTTGCGAATCTATCCTGCAGTCATTTGTTGCATGTATATTGTGTGCTGGGCGCTAGGGATGACAGAGAAGCCTGCCCCCAGAGAGCTGCTGTTCTTACAGACAGTGTGATGGGAACTCTCTATCTAAGAAGAGTGCAGCACATACGGAAGGCTGCATTGGTGTGAAGATTCACCTGCCGTCTTTAGCTTGGGGTGTTTCTTTTTGAGCTATAGCTTTTGTATAGTAAAAAACGCACATGTAGAGTGTACAGCTCGGTAGAACCAGCGCCCACACCAATATGGAGACCATCTCTAGGTCTTTCCCAGCCCCCTCGCCCTCTTCTAGGCAGTACATCCCCCTCCCTTCCAGAGTCATTCCTGTCATCATTCTGTCATTCTGTCGCCTCTGATTGCTTTTGTCTCATCCTGAACTGCATGTGAGTGGAACTGCACTCTGTGTGCTCTTTTCTGAGTGGCTGTCACCCAGCATTGTATCGTAATGTTGTTGTTGTTGCTTTCGAAATATCTAATTCTTCTTGTCCCCTGGAGAAGGAAATGGCAAATCACTCCAGGATCCTTGCCTGGAAAGTCCCCTGGACAGAGGAGTCTGGCGGGCTGTCGTCCATGGTTCGCAAGAGTCAGACAACAACGCTGAGCCACCACCAGTTCCTTGTAATTGTAATACGGTTTTCCGCTGTCTAATGCACCACAGTGTGTGTTCATAGGCCCTGATTTGTTTATCCATTTGGTTTGTTTGTTTTGTTTTTAAATTTTGTTTTTTTTTCTTTTTCTTTTACTTATTTTTGTTTCTGATGGGGTTTTTTTATTTTTTAAAAATGTATTTACTTTTTAACTGAAGGACAATTGCTTTACCGTTTGCTGTTTGTTCTGTCAAACATCAGCGAGAATCGGCTGTAGGCGAGGCCTAGGCTGCCTCCAGTCTGCCTTTCTTGCGAATAAAGCTGCTGTGGCCGTTCCTGTACGTGTACAGGGTGTACGTGATCACCCACCTCTGTTGGGTATTCACCATGGAGTGGAATTGCAGATCATGAGTGTGTGATGTTTGGCCTTGGCAGATTTTGTCAGCAAGTTTGCCAAATGATCAAATTAGTTGACAGTCCTGCCAGCGGTGAATCAGTGTTCTAGTCAGTCCACATCATTACCTGTTTTTGGTGTTGTCATACTTTTAAGTTTTTGCCATTCTGATGAAATCATAGCAGTTTTCTCTTAGTTTTAACATGCGCCTCCCTGATGACTAATGACGTCGAGCACATTTTTAGATTATTACTGACCATCTGAACATCATCTTTTATGAAGTGCCTTTTCAAGTCCTTTCCTCGTTTTCCTGTGAAGTGCATGCCTTGCCTTTCTCTAGCTCATTTGCCACAGTTCTTTGTATGTTCTGGGTATAAGTCATTTGTATGGATGTGTGTATTGCAGATGTTTATCTCCAGTCTGTAACTTGTTTTTGTACTGTATTAATGGTATCTTTAGATGGCCAAAGGCTAATTTTAATGAAGTCCAGTTTATTAGTGTTTCTCTCCCTTTAGTGATTTTTGTGACCCTTGTATCTTTGCCTGTCCCTGTATCATCAAGATACTCCATCTTCTAAAAGTTTCTCTGCTGTACTTCTTACACATAGGTCTATGATCCATTTTGAATTTTGCATATGGCATGATGTAGAAGTCAAGGCTCATTTTTTTCCCCACGTGCATTTCATGTGATATGCATCATTAATTGAAAAAAATTCTGTCTGTCTCCACACAGGGGCCTTTGCTGTTGATCAAGTGATCATATATGTGTAGCTGTATTACTTGGCTGATTGTGTTATTTCTTGGTCTTTTTGTCTATCCTTGCAGTAATACCACACTGTCTTACCCACTTACTAAAGTAATTAAGTCTGAAATAAATAGTAGCTTCAGCTTTGGTACCTGGTAATTCCTCTAGCTTCATTCTTCTTCAGGGTTACTTTGTACCTTAAACCTATTCATGAGTCTTTAGTTGAGTACCTTAATTTGCTTTTGAGTATCATTGAAAAGGGTTTTTTTACTCCTTTCAAATTTTAACTTCAGAGTCTTTTTAGAGTGAAGTGAATTAACTCATATATCTGTGTAAGTTCTTTGCTTACATAGTCAAATCCAGTTAACTTGCTGCTTTATAAGTTAACTTCTTACTTAATGTCTAATTCTCTTTTTGGAGATTCCCCTATAATGTTTCATTTTCTGTTGAGGGATAGAGAAGGGGAAAAGGAAATGTTGTCCTAGAGGTCTCCTCTTAATAGATCTGAACTTTACCGGTAGGCAAAGTTCTTCCCTCATAGCTCAGTTGGTAAAGAATCTGCCTACAATGCAGGAGACCCCAGTTCGATTCCTGGGTCAGGAAGATCCACTGGAGAAGGGATAGGCTACACACTCCATTATTCCTGGGCTTCCCTTGTGACTCAGCTGGTAAAGAATCCACCTGCAATGTGGGAGACCTGGGTTTGATCCCTGGGTTTGGAAGATCCCCTGGAGAAGGGAAAGGCTACCTACTCTAATATTCTGGCCTGGAGAATTCCATGAACCACATAGTCCATGGGGTCGTAAAGAGTCAGATGCGACTAAGCAACTTTCATTTTCACTTCACTTACCAGTAGGCAAGACTTCTTGGAAGCAAAAATTCAGTCAACCAGTACACCCCACTTTACCTCCATAAAGAAGTTCAACATCATAAAGCTTGTTTCTCTTTGTACCTGCTCTTATGAAAGAAAAAATAGATCATGAGAATTTCTTACATATTTAATATTTTAAAATAAAAATCACCTCTATAATCCCTTTTAGTGAGGAAAATAGTATTTCAGTAGCATCTTTTCACTCCTTTAAAGAAATTACACTCAAGATCTGTTAGGCATATATTTACCGATATTTTGGCACACTGCTTTATTTTCCTGAACAGTAAAAGGGAAATTTTATTAGTATTTAACATTAAATTCATGTTTTTGTTTTCAAATAGATAAAAGTTCATAGAGAAAGTGTGTATAATGTACTAAATATTGCTTAGCATTATATAGACTAATAAAGAGATTGAATAAAAAACTACCTCATAACTAGAGTTTTCTAGTTTTAAAAGCATGTTTTACTAATACACATCTTCTTTTATACATACTTGATGCTGTCTCTTATACACATCTAGATGTGTATAAGAGACAGATCCTGCAGTTATTTGTTGCATGTATATTGTGTGCTGGGCGCTAGGGATGACAGAGAAGCCTGCCCCCAGAGAGCTGCTGTTCTTACAGACAGTGTGATGGGAACTCTCTATCTAAGAAGAGTGCAGCACATACGGAAGGCTGCATTGGTGTGAAGATTCACCTGCCGTCTTTAGCTTGGGGTGTTTCTTTTTGAGCTATAGCTTTTGTATAGTAAAAAACGCACATGTAGAGTGTACAGCTCGGTAGAACCAGCGCCCACACCAATATGGAGACCATCTCTAGGTCTTTCCCAGCCCCCTCGCCCTCTTCTAGGCAGTACATCCCCCTCCCTTCCAGAGTCATTCCTGTCATCATTCTGTCATTCTGTCGCCTATTTATACATACTTGATGTCTATAATTATATAACTCACAACATTGTAAATGAACTATCCTTCAATTTTAAAAATTGATAATAAATAAATCATATAATGGCTTTTATTTAATGCATATTACACTTTTAAAAGTATAAAGTCTTATACAGAATTTTATATATATATGACATGAACGTGTTAGTTGCTCTGTTGTGTCTGACTCCATGACCCCATGGATTGTAGCCTGCCAGGTTCCTCTGTCCGTAGAATTCTCCAGGCAAGAACACTGGAGTGGGTAGCCACGCCCTCCTCCAGGGGCTCTTTCTGACCCAGTGATCTAATCTGGGTCTTCTGAATTGCAGGCAGATTCTTTACCATCTGAGCCAAAAATTAAGATGGTTTATTAAGTTGCCATAACTTGGCTGGCCAGCTGGTGTCACTGTGGCCCAGGCAATGAGAGTGTAGATGCTTCTGTTCTTTCTGTGTCTTACTGCCACTGTTTGCTATTTCACTTGATTTCCCTTCTTAGTCTCCTACTATGAGAGGCCCTGGTGGACTGTACCCCAGCATTCATATTGAAATAGAGGATATAATGGGAGAATTTGCCCTAGAAATTCCCTGGTAGCAGGCTAACATTTGTTAATGTTTCAAGGTTTGTTACTTGTTTAGAGGGGCAACAGCTATGTGAAGAGAGAATAGGATAATTATCTTAGTATTATTGCAGTTCTTTACAGCAAAACTGTTTTTGCTTCTAAATAAAAAGCAATTGGTATTTTTTAAAGAGTAGTGTAAAGTTTAATCTCTAAAGAATACAAATGATTCTTTTACTTATAAGCTACACGTTATTTATAATTTATTCTGTTATACTGTTCAGTCACCCAGTCCGAGTCTTGTGACCCCATGGATTGCAGCACACCAGGCCTCCTTCTCCCTCACAATCTCCTGAAGTTTGCCCAAGTTCATGTCCATTGCATCGGTGATGGCATCAGCCCTCTCACCTCTGAAGCCCTCTTCTCCTTCTGCCTTCCATCTTTTCCAGCATTAGGGACTTTTCCAGTGAGTCAGCTGTTTGTATCACTTGACCAAAATACTGGAGCTTCAGCAACAGTCCTATCATTTCAGCAACCATCCTACAGTGCTGGTCAAAATATTAGTTTGCTGCTGCTGCTAAGTCGCTTCAGTCATGTCCAACTCTGTTCGACCTCATAGATGGCAGCCCACCAGGCTCCCCTGTCCCTGGGATTCTCCAGGCAAGAACACTGGAGTGGGTTGCCGTTTCCTTCTCCAGTGCATGAAAGTGAAAGGTGAAAGTGAAGTCACTGAGTCGTGTCCAACTCTCAGCGACCCCATGGACTGCAGCCTACCAGGCTCCTCCATCCATGGGATTTTCCAGGCAAGAGTACTGGAGTGGGGTGCCATTTCCTTCTCCGAAATATTAGTTTAGAAATGTGCAATTTGTACCATGAGTTTAAAGAAGCAAATAATAGCTCCTTGTGAGTTAAATTGAAACGTCTTGTGAATTAAGTTATATTTAGCAGATTTAGAAAAATTACCTTAGCTAAAATAAAACTTTTCCTCTGATAAGCCCAAAACTAAAATTCCTAATTTAGCTTTTTCCACCTATGGACCTTGTCCTAGAAAAATGTACATATATACAAAACTGCCAAATCTTGTGTTCAATTTCAAGGAGTTTAGGATCACTTGAATTCTGCCTGTGGATCCTTGGGTTCCCTATGTCTTAAATATTCCTGGTCTACAAGTTTTGAGTTTAATCACAGAATGTTAATTCAGTAGAAGTACCTCGAAGATCCCTGGATCTCACTACTTTAGTTTACAGCTGAGGAAAGGGGCCCTGAGGTTATGATGGAATTGCCTACATTGACTGGCTATACCAAAAACTTAGGTGATTGGTTATTAAGTTCAGTGTCGCCAGGAGCGTTCGTTCATTACCTTATCTCCAGGGCCTGGCAGCAGTGCTACACGTAATTGATAATCGGGCTTTTGTTAGATGTTTGGTGAATGAATGAACAAATATTAGAATGAGAACTAGAAACACAGTTTCAGGAGTTCCGTGGAACAACAGGAACTTTAGACTGGACACATCCTGTGTCCTTAATTTCCCAGCATGCATCATGGTCGCTGTTGCTGCTGCTGGAAATTTTACTGTTTTGAAAATTTCTATTGTTATTTTTCTTTTACTCATTTTTTTGTTGTTGTTTTGTTAAATTGTTTCTCCATTCTCCTGTACTTATCAGTTTGGGTAACATACTTTAGCAGTCTAAAGACTTGAGAAAGAATAGAAGAATAGGAATTAGAAGAGCTTGTTTGAACATATTTTCCTCCCCTCACCTTAATAATGTGACTGTCCATTTATGTATCTGCTTTTCCCAAGAGCTTGCAATTACATTTAGGACAGAGATAGTATATGCACACTGTACAGCTTACGGATCACAGTAATTTTTTAATAGACTGAGTTTAGTTTGACTTAAATCTAACATATTTTCTACCTTATTCATCCTACCCTGGAGTTTGAATAGCATGTGATGAATGTTTCTGCATTACCTGAAAAATTTAGTAGCTCAGTCACATTTGAGGAGGGCTTTTCCCTAAGGCCAGTTTTTACCAGATGTATATCTTGGACACTTTTAAAGGTATGCAGATGTTTTTCAAGGATTGTTTAATCCTTGCAAATATAGATTCATTTTAATATTTTCTTTTTAAAGTATAAAATATATTCTTAGTATTCTTACCAAAAATTAAATTTTAAAATGTGTTTATTATATATACATCTATTAAATTAACTCTGGATTTGTATTCCTGTTTGGGAAATAGAAAATTGTGAATAAACATAATTTTTAATGAAAGGCTGAAGCCCTGTGTATCTTAGTTATAATTTTTAGATTGTACCTTTATGAACAAATGCTATCATGAACAACTTTCACTATCTAGGAGAAATTATTTTGAATGTAGTTACATAAAAATATTTCCACAGTAATAGTTTTTGAATGAATTTGGAATTTTCTTGTTGCAAATTGGTACGTGATTTCATTCTTATCAAACTTCAGTACTACTTAGAGTCGAGACTATAGTCTGGATGCAGGGGTTGGGGTGGGACCAAGAGAATAGACAGTCAACTGTCAGAAGATAGTGATGCTTTAAATTCTTGTTAAAAGTTTATTGAGTGACTGAGAGGGAAGTGGGCAGGGAGAGAGAAGTGAGATTGAGATTGTGTGTGCATATATCTGTGTGTGTGTTGATAAAATGGGGAAAGCAGGCAAGCCAGGAGATTTGCTGTCTGGATCACGAGAATTAACAGATATGAGAGGAGACTGTGGTCATAAAATAAGCTGTTAGGTTTAATATTCCAAAAGTGTTGCTTCCTAAGCAATGACAAGGTTCAAGAGTGGCCCAGGGAGTCCCAGTTGCGAAAGTAGAACTGGGCATGAGCGATGAAAGGCATTGTAGCTGAGACGTAAATGTAGGCTTGGTGTATTGTATTAGTTGAGTATGTTTTTTTATCTGCCATTACACTTTTTTGGCCCCTTGTCTAACCACAATCTGGTGGTTTGACAAATTCTGATTTGTCTAACCAAATCTGAATCAAACTACCTACCTTAACGCTTCCTACAAGCATACTGAGAGGGGGAAAATTATACATCTGTACAGACTGTTATTACTCAGCCCATCATTCTACCTCAGTGTAGGTAGATGGGCTTGTGCAGTAGACTTTATTTCAAGTATTTCACAATTTATATTTTAAAAACTCAGCATACTACATGCTGTATGTACCGTGTAGAAGGTTTTTGATATGCTGTGAAAACTCAGGTTAGATGCCTTATATATCACTTTGGAAGGATTGCAGACTGAACATAGAATCATTCCCTGAAAGTGTGCCCAATGCAGCGTGCAAAATGTTGGGAACACTCAGAATAATTGTAGGAGTTGTGGATAGAACAGAAAACCTGGGTGTGTCAGCACCCTGGACTGGCTGAGAAGGTAAGTGACGGAGTGGAGTAGTTTGGGCCATCCACAGGGCGGTGAGGGGTGGAAGTGAGCTGCACGAGGACAGAAAGTGGTTCCCTATGGCAGAGTTCATCAGACAGAGTTCATGGCAGACAGAGGGTTCCCTGCAGCAGAGTCATCTGGCTTACTTGTTTAAAATTCTGACTCCTGGGCTCCGCACTCGAACTTAATAAGAACTACAGCAGGCGGCTAAGAAGAACTGCATTTTTAGTAGTTTTCTCAGATACTTCTTACCCAAGCTAAAGTTTGGGTAAAGTTGAGAACTGGTAGTTTACCGTGGAGAGCTGAGAACATGCTGCCCCTCCCTCTGCCCACTTGATAAACAGAATGTTGGAGAATAGCCTGCTGTGACCCAGTGTCATTGTCAGAAAGGACACCATGAGGAGGCTAAGAGTGTTGTAGTATGTTTACA
Organism: Madoqua kirkii; assembly: GCA_006408675.1. Taxonomy (NCBI): domain Eukaryota; kingdom Metazoa; phylum Chordata; class Mammalia; order Artiodactyla; family Bovidae; genus Madoqua; species Madoqua kirkii. The sequence goes on from SJYC01126766.1 coordinate 36,338, forward strand.
GCCGAGTTGGGGGTGTGAAAATCTGGTGAACCACAGCTTTGCTTCCGGCAGACGCTCCTTATAAGTAGCTAACTGTCAAAACAACAAAAGGGGACTTTAAATTACCAGAGTTCATAAAATATTTAACACAGAATTTTCAAGCTGTTTCTTTTGAAATTATATAAATGCTGTGGAAGGTTTTATCCGTTTTGAAGATGTGTAAATTGAGAAAATTAAGTATTAGTATTATATATATATCTACTGCTGCTGCTAAGTCACTTCAGTCATGTCCGACTCTGTGCGACCCCACAGACAGCAGCCCATCAAGCCCCCTGTCCCTGGGATTCTCCAGGCAAGAATACTGGAGTGGGTTGCCATTTCCTTCTCCAATGCATGAAAGTGAAAAGTCAAAGTGAAGTCGCTCAGTTGTGTCCGACTCTTAGCAACCCCATGGACTGCAGCCCACCAGGCTCCTCCATCCATAGGATTTCTAAATGCTATTAATGCCAAAAAAGGAATAAAATAGATGGTCTTTGGGAGCTTGCTGTCTTCAGGAAGAGAGAATACAGACAAATACTTTTGATGCCATGTGAGAGGTGATGTTCTTAGCCTGGTATGGCATGGTGTGAGAGAAAGGGTATGAATGACTAGGGAATTGCTCTCCAAGCCAAATCTAAAGGATGAAGAAGAATAAAGAATAGTCCCATCAGTAGGAGACCATAGAATTGAAAATTCACCATTATTGGAGTGGGGAGTATGGGGCAGAGGTGTGCGAAATGCACCTGAAGAGGTAAGTAGGGATAAGGTTCTGTAAAACCTCAGAACCATGTGGAGGTTCTGACTTTACCTAAAAGTGGAGGACTTCAGACTTTACCTAAAATGATGTAAAAACTTGAAGGGCCTCGTGGCGTTTGCATTTTAGAAAGCTGTTTCTGCCTACTGTTCAGGGAATCCGTTTCAAGTCTGACAAGACTAGAGACAGGGGAGGTCAGTTAGGTCACCACAGGAAGGAGAGTGAGACTTTGGACTCTGCTCTCAGTAGAGAAACTGGAGCCTGTAAAGGACCCCGAGCCATTTTTGAAGACACAGATAGGAGGAAAACCTAGAAGGTGCAGCGTTAGGAAACTAGAGGGAAGAGAGTCTGCAGTTTATAGACTGCTTGGAGAATCCATACTGATGGTTGGTGTGTACAATGCATGCCTAGCAAATTGCTCCCTCGTAAGCTTTTTCCTCCTCTCTCTGAATAAAAAGGGAATTCTCATTAATAAATCTCTAGTTCTGCTTCATTGTAGTGTTGTGCATCTTATTAAGGATGTATATTTTAAAGCAAATTTGCTGAACATTTGGTTTTTTGTTAATTTTGCACTAACTTTAGTTCAAAAGTAGATTACTATGCTAAATTATAAGGTTACATTTTTAGCTTCAGGAAGAGAGAATACAGACAAATACTTTTGATGCCATGTGAGAGGTGATGTTCTTAGCCTGGTATGGCATGGTGTGAGAGAAAGGGTATGAATGACTAGGGAATTGCTCTCCAAGCCAAATCTAAAGGATGAAGAAGAATAAAGAATAGTCCCATCAGTAGGAGACCATAGAATTGAAAATTCACCATTATTGGAGTGGGGAATATGGGGCAGAGGTGTGCGAAATGCACCTGAAGAGGTAAGTAGGGATAAGGTTCTGTAAAACCTCAGAACCATGTGGAGGTTCTGACTTTACCTAAAAGTGGAGGACTTCAGACTTTACCTAAAATGATGTAAAAACTTGAAGGGCCTCGTGGCGTTTGCATTTTAGAAAGCTGTTTCTGCCTACTGTTCAGGGAATCCGTTTCAAGTCTGACAAGACTAGAGACAGGGGAGGTCAGTTAGGTCACCACAGGAAGGAGAGTGAGACTTTGGACTCTGCTCTCAGTAGAGAAACTGGAGCCTGTAAAGGACCCCGAGCCATTTTTGAAGACACAGATAGGAGGAAAACCTAGAAGGTGCAGCGTTAGGAAACTAGAGGGAAGAGAGTCTGCAGTTTATAGACTGCTTGGAGAATCCATACTGATGGTTGGTGTGTACAATGCATGCCTAGCAAATTGCTCCCTCGTAAGCTTTTTCCTCCTCTCTCTGAATAAAAAGGGAATTCTCATTAATAAATCTCTAGTTCTGCTTCATTGTAGTGTTGTGCATCTTATTAAGGATGTATATTTTAAAGCAAATTTGCTGAACATTTGGTTTTTTGTTAATTTTGCACTAACTTTAGTTCAAAAGTAGATTACTATGCTAAATTATAAGGTTACATTTTTAACCTCATACTCTTACCTCTGTTAAAATATGCAAATGGAAACAAGTCATTTTGGTTGAAAATGAGCCACCTCTTCACAGCTTTATAGAAACTGTAACTACAAGTATTAACTTATGTCCTTTGAAAAGAAACTATATGTAAAACTTTTTGACAGAAGCATTATATTTTAATTGCTTAAAGATTTATTTTTAAAAACTATTCAATACTCCAGTATTATAGTATTATCCTAGTAGCTTGAATAGAAAGTTAACTTCAGGTTTATACTATTTTATTGTACAGTTATTAAGCTTGATTTTGCAAAGTCTTAAACCTCGAGTTGAATGTGAGCAATATAAAATGCAAAGTAGGGATTTTACATTGTTGGTTGCAAATAGGCTCATTGTCTCCCAAGTATATTCTGGAAACTCTAGAAGGAAATGCAGTAGCAGCTATTTTAAAAATTACTAAGGTAGTCACAGCCTTACCAGTGAGACATTTAAAAAATTTAAGAGTTAGTAAAAACACATTTTAAAGTTCTTGTCAACTATGGGGCTAAATTATACTACTTAGAGAATGTGTGTTTTACAGAGAGTGTTCAACAGGCTTGTAAAATACTGAGTGTTTTGTCACAAGTCACGCATTCCTCTCTCATAGAGCATATAGTTTTGTGTCGGAGCAACTTGACAGTCAGACAGCTATCAGAATGAAAATTCTGTTCACACTCTGAACGGACCTATTCGCACCACTTTGGTTAGGCTCCTTCTGCTAGTAACAATTTAAGCAAAGGACCCATAGTGCTTTTCAGATGGTACAGCTGTTTTACATAAAGGACAGGAGGCTTTTTTTCCTGGAAGAACTTTTTGTTTGTTGAGTAAAGGACTCTTGGGAGACCATTGGGAGGGGTTTAAGTGAAATGTAATATCCTCAGAAAGCTAGCAGTTGTTTCTTCCAGAAACCGCGCATGACAAAATGGAAGCATCCATAACTTCTTGAAAACTTAGGGGGTGAGAGGTATACATCAAACTTACTATTGAACTTGTTACTGTCTCCTCTCTTCCCAACTACTGCATCTCTTTTTTGGGAATTTGCACACTATTTTGTGACAGGACAGATGATTCAAATGAGTAGAGTTCTTTCAGTTAAGTTCTAAGAATACAGTAAACACAACTCTCTTGGACCTCTCTTCCCCTTTGTATGTTGTTTACAGTTTTGTATCCCTCATATTTTGAGAGATGTCTTCAACACTTTTTTATTTACGGAGACTGAAAAGCTGTCGAGACTTGAAGCAAAGCAATATCTAGGGAAACCACTCTATAAATAATTGACCTTAATAACCAGATTCACAAAGTTTAAGAAATATCTTAGTGCTTTGACATTATTTATTTTGTAAGTGATGATTACGTAGTTTTTAATATGTGGTTTTAATGTAAATACAAATAAAAGGATCACTAATATTTAAAACTAGAAACCATTAATTTAGTACATTAGTATATTAAAAAATAAACTGGGAAGGTGAAGATGATTTATTCAGCAAAATGAACAGACTCAGAGATTTGGTTTTAAAATGGGAACTAAGTAAAAGTGAGGGTAAAGAGTGTTTTTAATTTGAAGTGCTCCCCCAAAACACTACACAGGTGAAAAAGATGTCCTGCGACAAGAAATTTTAAGTGACACTAGAGTATAAGTGAAACAGAATGACGGATGTTATCTGTTTTGTACCAGCAGGAAATTACAAGTGGAGAATGTATTTACATTAGTATGTTTAAACTTGAGCAGATTCTGAAATAATCAGTTTTAAAAGATATTAACTAAATTGTTTAAAGAAAACATACTAGGTAAAACAAATTCCGAGTCTCTAATAAGTTGCTAGTAGCTATTTACATTTATGATAGATTAATTAATATTATTTTTTGGTGCTTAGTCCTATTTCTGTGTGGCCTTTTTCCCATTTGTAAAATAGTAGTGATAATACTACTAAATGAGGTTATTTTAGGCAGTTTTTCCTTTTATAGTTCCAAATTCCTTCTATAGTTCCAAATGTATTAATTTTGGTTGCTGCTGCTGCTGCTAAGTCGATTCACTGGTGTCCGACTCTTTCCAACCCCATAGACGGCAGCCCACCAGGCTCCCCCGTCCCTGGGATTCTCCAGGCAAGAACACTGGAGTGGGTTGCCATTTCCTTCTAATACATGGAAATGAAAAGTGAAAGTGAAGTCGCTTAGTCGTATCGGACTCTTAGCAACCGCATGGACTGCAGCCCACCAGGCTCCTCTGTCCATGGGATTTTCCAGGCAAGAGTACTGGAGTGGGGGCCCATTGCCTTCTAATTTTGGTTGCTGTGGTTTAATTAAATAATGCCTGTGCCCAACACCACAGCTCAGATTGCTGTCACCACATTGTATTAAGTGTAATTGTATAAAGTACACGGAAAAGGCAATGGCAACCCACTCCAGTGTTCTTGCCTGGAGAATCCCAGGGATGGGGGAGCCTGGTGGGCTGCCGTCTATGGGGTCGCACAGAGTCGGACACGACTGAAGCGACTTAGCAGCAGCAGCAGCAGTATAAAGTACAGACTTAGACTATAAATGGCCATGTGACTACCAGCGCACATCATGATTGTTGTGTAATCATGTCACTTTCAAAGTCTTTTGGTGATGGTCACTGTATTTGCTATTCATTTCACACACAGATAGCAAACCATGTGGCTGTGTTATCACCTTGTATCTTGCTCATAAACCCATGTGATATTTTACAGAAGTGGATAAGCAAAAGGGCATGGGTGAACAGAGATATAAGTGCAGCAAAGAAGTAAAAAAGGGTAACAGTGGAAGAAGGAGTGAAATTCAGATCAGAGCTAAACGAGCTGTAGAGGAAATAGCTGACCTGTAGGTCTGTTGGCACTGCTGCACGTTGGAGGCGCTCTAGATTTGAGCCAGAGGAACTTAGTGAAAGCTCACTTAAAAACATAAGCAAGGAAAAAATCTTTAAAGTTTTAAGATGAATTTTTGAAGTTCATGGAATGATCAGTTTTTCCTGTTAACCACTTTGCATGGTTTTGACCTGCTTATTTAATTTTACAGTCTTGATCTTGCCCTGTCATGCAGAGTGAGGGCTGACTGCATGTAAAGTGCTTAGAACAATCCCTGGCCCATAGTAAGTTCTCGAGAAATGTTTACTGTTGTGATTATTATTGATAGCACTGATTAGTTGTAAAGATGATTTTAACAGAGGAGTGTGATGGCTAACTTCAACTGAGTGCTAAAAAATATGTACTGGGTATCTTGCCCATATTATCTTACATTTTTTTTAATTTTGTTTTTTATCTTTGTGACTGCTGCTGGGACTTGGTTCCTGGGCATAGGCTTTCTCTTGCTGCTATGAGTGGGGCTCCTCTCTCCAGTTGCAGCACATGGGGCTTGTCATGGTAGTAGCCTCTTCTCGAGCTCTGGAGAAGCGTGGATAATCGTGTCACTTTCAAAGTCTTTTGGTGATGGTCACTGTATTTGCTATTCATTTCACACACAGATAGCAAACCATGTGGCTGTGTTATCACCTTGTATCTTGCTCATAAACCCATGTGATATTTTACAGAAGTGGATAAGCAAAAGGGCATGGGTGAACAGAGATATAAGTGCAGCAAAGAAGTAAAAAAGGGTAACAGTGGAAGAAGGAGTGAAATTCAGATCAGAGCTAAACGAGCTGTAGAGGAAATAGCTGACCTGTAGGTCTGTTGGCACTGCTGCACGTTGGAGGCGCTCTGATTTGAGCCAGAGGAACTTAGTGAAAGCTCACTTAAAAACATAAGCAAGGAAAAAATCTTTAAAGTTGTAAGATGAATTTTTGAAGTTCATGGAATGATCAGTTTTTCCTGTTAACCACTTTGCATGGTTTTGACCTGCTTATTTAATTTTACAGTCTTGATCTTGCCCTGTCATGCAGAGTGAGGGCTGACTGCATGTAAAGTGCTTAGAACAATCCCTGGCCCATAGTAAGTTCTCGAGAAATGTTTACTGTTGTGATTATTATTGATAGCACTGATTAGTTATAAAGATGATTTTAACAGAGGAGTGTGATGGCTAACTTCAACTGAGTGCTAAAAAATATGTACTGGGTATCTTGCCCATATTATCTTACATTTTTTTTAATTTTGTTTTTTATCTTTGTGACTGCTGCTGGGACTTGGTTCCTGGGCATAGGCTTTCTCTTGCTGCTATGAGTGGGGCTCCTCTCTCCAGTTGCAGCACATGGGGCTTGTCATGGTAGTAGCCTCTTCTCGAGCTCTGGAGAAGCGTGGGCTCTTGGGCAGGCTGGCCAAGATGCCCTGTGGCCTATGAGATCTTCCTAAAAACTACAGAACATCATGGAAGGAAGTTAAAAAAGATCTAAATAAATGGAAGGGCTTCTCACGTTCTTGGATTGATGGGAATCTCCCCAAATTGATCAGATTCAGCACAATCTCTATGAGAATCACAACTAGCTTTTTTTTTTTTGGTAGAAGTTGACAAACTGATCAGATGTAAACACAAAGGCTGCAGAATGCCCATAGAATTGAAAAGAACAGAGTTGTAGGACTCATCACTTCTGATTTCAAAGCTTGCTACCACAACGCTACAGTAATTGGAACAACATGGTGCTGACTCAGAGATGACATGCAGATCAGTGTAGCAGAATTGAGAGCGGAGAAATAGACCCTGCGTTAGTGGTCAGTTGAGTTCCAGCAAGGGTGCCAAGACAGTTTCCAGTGTGGAAAGAATGCGTGTGTGCTGAGTCGTTTCAGTTGTTCTGACTCTTTGTGACCCCGTGGACTGTAGTTCTTTAGCCTCCTCTGTCCATGAGATTCTCCAGGCAAGAGCCGTAGAGTGGGTTGCCATATCCTCCTCCAGGGCATCTTCCTGACCCAGGGATTGAGCCTGCATCTCTTACATGTCCTGAATTAGCAGGCGGGTTCCTTACCACTAGCGGCATCTAGGAAGCCCGTGGAAAGAATAGTCTTCAACAAATTGTTCTGGGACAACTGGATATCCACATGTGAAAAGTGAAGTTGAATGCAGACCGCAGACCATCGCCCTCACCATAGTTAGAAATTAACTGAAAATGGATCTATGCTTAAATGTAAGAGCTATAACTTTAAAACTCTTAGAAGAAAAACTTAGTGGTGAATCTTTATAACCTTGGATTAGGCACTTTAGTTTCTTAAATATGATGCCAAAGTCATAAGCAACAGAAGAATGAATAGGTAAATCAGGCTTTATCAAAATTTAAAACTTTTATGCTCCAAAGAACACCATGAAGAAAGTGAACAGCCAAGAAAGTGGGGAAAAAATATAAGTCATATGACTGGTAAGTGATTTTTATCAGTATCAGTGAAATGATAGAAGCCCCAATTAAAAACGGGGCAATAGATTTGACTAGACATTTCTCCAGTGGAGATATTCAAATGCAGATAAGCACATGTGAAGATGCTCAACATCATTCGTCATCAGGGAAAATGTAAATCATCACTTCAGTAAAATACTGCTTCACACCTGCCTAGTTGGCTGTAGTCAAAAAGACAGATAATAACAAGTATTGATGAAAATGTGGAGAAATTAGAACCTTCATACATTGCTTTTGGGAATCTGAAATGGTACAACCCTTTCAGAAGACAGTTCTGGCAGTTCCTTGAAAAGTTAAACATTGAGTTACTATCTGACCTAGCCAGGAACATAGAATAATGTCCAGAACTGGCTTGAAACAGCATCCAAAAAATGAAGATCATGGCATCCAGTCCCATCACTTCCTGGCAAATAGATGGGGAAACAGTGACAGACTTTATTTTTTTGGGCTCCAAAATCACTGCAGATGGTGACTGCAGCCATGAAATTAAAAGACACTTACTCCTTGGAAGAAAAGCTATGACAAACCTAGACAGCTTATTAAAAAGCAGAGACATCACATTGCCCACGAAGGTCTGTATGGTCAAAGCTATGGTTTTTCCAGTAGTCATGTATGGATATGAGAGAGAGACTGTAAAGAAGGCTGAGCACTAAAGAATTTGCTTTCAAATTGTGGTGCTGGAGAAGACTCTTGAGAGTACCTTGGACAGCAAGAACATGAAACCACTTATTCCTAAAGAAATCAACCGTGAATATTCATCGGAAGAACTGATGCTACAGCTCCAATACTTTGCCCACCTGATGCGAAGAGCTGACTCATTGGAAAAGACCCTGATGCTTGGAAAATCTGAAGGCAGGAGAAGCGGACGACAGAGGATAAGATGGTTAGATGGCATCACCAACACAATGGATATGAATTTGAGGAAGCTCCGGGAGTTGGTGATGGACAGGGAATCCTGGTGTGCTGTAGTCCAGTAGGGTCGCAAAGAGTTGGCCATGACTGAACAACAATAACAGCAACAACTGGAGTAAGCAATACACAGAAAGTATGTTAGTGTTGGTGAGAGGCTGGGGAAAGGTGGAAATGGGAAGTGACCTCTAATGGGTGCAGTTTCTTTTTGGGGTGATGAAGCTGATTAGATAATGGTCATGTCTGCACAACCTGTAAATATACAGACCCCACATAATTACATACTTTAAAACGGTAAACTCTATAACATGAAGTGAATTCACAGTACAGTGGATACTGTGTGTCTATCTTCAGTCAAGAAACAGAGCATCATTATGACCGTTTACATCACTGCTCTTTCCCCACATGAGCCATGTGGCTCAGTCCCTCATTTTGTTTAGAATTCTGCACACATTTTACCTCTTCAGATAGACCTTCCCTGAATATCCCATCCAAAATAGCACCCTTTGCTTGTCACTCCGTATCCCTCTTACCCTGCCTTAAAAAATAAATTAAACTTACTACTTATTACAGTTTATGCTTGAACTGTGGGTTGGGTGTCCACCCTACCTACAGTCAAATTTTTGTATAACTTTTCCTTTGGTTCTCTGTGTCCACAGTTCAGCCTCTGAGGAGTCAACCACCTTGGATCTTGTAGTACTGCCGTACAAGCATATTTATTGAAAGAAAATATGCATATAAGGGGACATGATTTAAACGTGTGCTCTTCAAGGGTCTCCTGTGTTTTTACAGCAGTGCGTTGTCCTTGAGACACGTTTGTTTACTGTCAGTCTCCCCCTTCCATCACGCCTCAGGTGCGTCTGCTGGACGGAGGGGTCTGTTTCCTGCAGTGCTGCCTGTGTAGTGTCTAGAGCAGTGGCTCTCATGAACTTGGTGCTCAGTAGATGTTGATTGAATGAATAAATCCTCTATATTTCAGAGTTCAAGAAGTACTTTTTCTTTTCCTATTCGGTTCTCCTGGACTTAGCCCCTATCCTGAATTCCTCTGATACTGTCTTTACTTTGCACCAAATTCAACTTTTATATTAATGTTTGTATATCTTGTCTCTCCCTTATGTTATCTTTTTCTTTGCCCAGCAAGTCTAACATAGTAAGAATAGGCAGATACTCAATGAATTTTAAAGTGAGCTTATTGCTGTAGCAACTCCGCTGGTTGGTTTGGGGATGTGCTGAGTCTTCGCTGCTGCGCAGGCGTTTGTCTCGTTGTGGCGCCTGGACTTGTCACTGTGCTGGCTTCTCCCGTTGTACAGCACGGGCGCTGGGGCCTGCAGACGTCAGTGGCCGTGGCTCCCAGGCTCGAGCACACAGGCTCAGCCGCTGTGGCACAGGGGCTTGGTTGCTTTGCAGCAAATGGGATCTTCCCAGGTCAGCGGTCAAGCCTGTGTCTTCTGTGTTGGCAGGTGGATTCCTTACGTTGAGCCACCAGAGAAGCCTGCAACTTCTTAATCTATATGATGTTGTCCCTTAGTTTATTTAACAAATTCATTTATTTATTGGTCCAACAAATATTTATTGAATATGTTAGTGATAATCACTATGAGAAAAATAAACTGGATAATCAGAAAAGAAGTTCCTGTGTGAAGGTTGCTGGAGTTTCAGATTATAGCTGTACATTGTATGTGGTGGAATAGGGCCTTAAGGCAGAATTTCAGACATCTTTTAGTGTATCACTAACTCATCGTTGTTATGAAGAACCAGTAGGGTCCAGCAGACACTGATTGTGAAAATCGGATAATTCCTCATGTCCAAGCCAGAGGCAAGAAAGAACTTAGTTGGAAATCTGTTTCATGGCTTTCTCTCTTTTCTTTTACTGTAAGAATGAATCTCAAATATTGTCTTTATTACAGTTACAAGCTAAATTACAGTTAGGTTGGCAAATATCAGTAGTTTAAATCACAAGAAATTTTCTTTCCCTCACATTGATTGAAGCCCTGTTTACCTAGCTAACCTGCAAATCAAAGGGAAACTTAATATTGCAAGTGAATGATTTGTTTATGTTAAACGTCACTGAAGGCTCATCAAGATGAATTAGACATCAGTGAGCTTTTTAATATTAGACGTAACTTTTTAGTCATCTTAATTCTGTCCTTGAAATGATTTTCCTTATGTATCAGAAGATTCAAAATTTGAAATTGAATTTTAATATCTGTCTAATGCTTAAGTCTATGCACTGTATCTCTTATAGCAGACCTTGCTTAGTTTGCTGCAGATATACATCATCTGAGACCGCCATGACAGCATAAGGGACTACTACATAGTAGAGAGAAAAATAGTTCACCCTGTGATTAAAAGGACATAATGCTGAACTGCTATGTGATGGGAGATGTTTTACAAGATTTTCTCTTTTATTCAAATGTTGCTAAGGATTTGAAGCGTTCGTTACCAGCTGGACTCGGTCTCTCAGAAACGCAGATCACATCTCATGGCTTTGACAGTACCAAAGAAGGGGTTATTGAAGCAGGAGCATTTCAAGGTAAGGAACCCATTATTTTTAAGGATGAGTAGGGTAGAAGATGGGAGAAGGTCACCAAATGCTACCTTTATTAGAGCTGAGAACTTTGATTTCATGATAAAACACTGATTATAAACATAATCCTTTTTTCTTTAATTTAAGAACTGTTTTAATAGTTTTCCTTATATAAACAAGTCAGTGTGCATAATAATTTCACTGATTACTACTTGAAAATTGGTTTTAAAATACCGAAATAAAAACTCAAAAATTATATCAAGAATGCAGATTTAAATTATTTTAGTGGTAACCACAAAATTTATGTCAATATTGATTTGTGTAAATACATATTTCTTATTTCAAAGCAATTAGAAAATGAAACTTTTATTTTTCTCACTATATAAGCTGTGTTAGAGGTCTCCCAAGAGCACCCTCCAATAAAGTAATTTTCAAAGAGGACTAACAGGACTCAGTGTATAGTCATAATTCAGACTGTGATTGTAGCAGAGGTATGCTGAGCACAGTCGTCAAAGGCAAAGGGCACCTGCGGTGAAGACCGGGGTCCTTTCCCAGCCCAGTCACAAAGGACATGCTTAACTCTCCCAGCAGAGTTGTGACAAGAAATGTGAAATGTTGCTACCCAAGGAAGATAAATTAGTGCCTAGGGTTCTTATTGGAGATTGGCCACATAGGCACCCTCTGCCTAGCTTGTACCAGATTCCAGGCTCCCAGAAGGAAAGCATAAACCACATTGTTTGTATAAACAGTTTAGGCATAGTGAGCAACTCTTACAGAATTCCGGGAATGGCGAAAATCACTCCAAAATTAAAGTGCTCAGATGCCAATTGAGGGCCAATCTTTTGTAAACTGGTCTTTTCAATGGTAAATAGTTAGACCTAGTATGTTAGCTCTTTTCTGCATACATCCCATGTATGTGTTTTTTTTGTTTTTTAATATAAAGAACAATACTTCCTTTTTAAAAACTCTTGCCTATAATAACCTTTTTAGATATTTTTTCATATTTACACAAGTGAAAGAAAGTAAAATCATGTGGATGTAAAAAATGATTGTTTTCTTGACAGAGCTCTAGTTAAAGTAGCAATAGTTGGATGTTCAATGAGGTATTTTAATTTTAATACTGCATTAAGTTCAGTTCAGTTGTTTAGTTGTGTCCGACTCTGCAGCCTCGTGGACTGCAGCACACCAGGCCTCCCTCCTGGAGCTTGCTCAGACTCACGTCTGTCAAGTCAGTGATGCCACCCAACCATCTCATCCTCTGCCACCCCCTTCTCCTCCTGCCTTCAGTCTTTCCCAGCATCAGGGTCTTTTCCAATGAGTGAGTTCTTTGCATCAGGTGCCAAAGTATCAGCATCAGTCCTTCCATGAATATTCAGGGTTGATTTCCTTCAGGATGGACTGGTTGGTTGGATCTCCTTGCAGTCCAAGGGACTCTCAAGAGTTTTCTCCAACGCTTCTCCAGTTGAAAAGTTTCAGTTCCTCAGTGCTCAGCTTTCTTTATAGTCCAACTCTCACATCCATATATGACTACTGGAAAAACCATAGCTTTGACAATACAGACCTAGTGTCGTAGCTTTTCTTCCAAGCATCTTTTAATACTGTATTATAATTTCACAAGTTGAAAAAAATATATCCATCCCTTTGTACTCCTTAGCCTTCTTGCAGTATTCTATATTTTATTATACTAATGGCCAATATTTTAGTGAGAAGCAACTTATATTTTAAAATATATTCCTTGCTAAATGGATCCTAGAAATAGGCATTTAGGGTAACCCAGTATACAATCTTCTACAAAATGAGTGGGCTCTTTACTGACATGTGTCTTTTTTTAACCCTTTTCATTCTTATGTTCACAAAAATAAAGGTATAGAAAAGCAACACATGCATCAGTATCTCAGTAGTCGTTGCATAGCATTGTGGTGGTGTTCTCTAGGCTTTGAATAACTTTGAATAACTTGAATAACTTTGAATTTGAGAAGGCTGACCGATTGCCTAAGATTATGAACCTTTGAAGACACAAGGCACACTTTGCATGACAACATTTTCCAACCAGTCACCAATTTCCAAATTTAAATGTCAACATAGAATTTTTTTAAAAAAGACTTTTACAATTGAGATATTTGAAGATTTTCAGTGAAATTATTTAGCTGACATTTGGTTTTATCCTTTTTCCCTAAACAGAATAGTATATATAGTAATCAGAGTCAGATGGCATTGTAACCTGTTGTACATGAACATGAAAGTGCCAGTCAATTTCACTTGCCTGTAGATCCATTGTAGTCCCTCAGATTGGAATAAAAAATATGTTTTGTGATAATGGCAGTAATTTATGTCTCTTTGAATTGACTTTATAAAACACTTTTTAAAACAAGCTGCATAGTTAATCAGTATGTTAAAAAGATAATCATTCTGTCATACTCAAATTTGTTAAGCATTTACTGGAAAGTTGCAGTTAAGTGTCCTTCTTTTGAGGCATGTATACATAAATTAGAATTTTAAACATGATTTTCTCATGTTAAAGTTTAGAATATGTTCTTATTGTTGTTCAGTTGCTAAGCTGTGTCCAGCTCTTTGCAACCCCCATAAACTGCAGCATGCCAGGCTTCCCTGTCCTCCACTATCTCTTGGAGTTTGCTCAAACTCATGTCCATTGAGTCAGTGATACCATCCAACCATCTTATCCTCTGTTGCCCCCTTCTCTTTCTGCCCTCAATCTTTCCCAGCATCAGGGTCTTTTCCTCTGAGTTGACTGTTTGCATCAGGTGGCCAGAGTACTGGAGCTTCAGTTTCAGAATGAGCCCTTCCAGTGAATATTCAGGGTTGATTTTCTTTAGGATTACCTGGTTTGGTCTCCTTGCTGTCCAAGAGACGTCCAGCTCTCACATCTATACATGACCACTGGAAAAACCATAGCTTTGACTAGATGGACCTTTGTTGGCAAAGTGATGTGTCTCCTTTTTTGAATTTTGAGTTTTAAGCCAGGTTTTTCACTCTGTTCTTTTACCCTCATCAAGAGGCTCTTGAGTTCCTCTTCACTTTCTGTCATTAGAGTCGTATCATCTGCATATCTGAGGTGGTTGATGTTTCTCCTCGCAGTCTTGATTCCAGCTTGTGATTCATTCCAGTCTGGCATTTAACATAATGTACTCTGCATATAAGTTAAATAATCAGGGTGACAGTATACAGCCTTGTCATACTTCCTGTCCAATTTTAAACCAGTTCATTTTTCTATGTAAGGTTCTAACTGTTGCTTCTTGTCCTGCATGCAGGTTTCTCAGGAGACAGGTAAGGTGGTCTGGTATTCCCATCTGTTTAAGAATTTTCCACAGTTTGCTGTTATCCACACTGTCAAAGACTTCTAGCATAGTCGATAAAAGAAATATAATTGTTTTTCTGAAATTCCCTTGCTTTCTCTATGATCCAGTGGATGTTGGTAATTTGGTTTCTGGTTCCTCTGCCTTTTCTAAATCCAGCTTTTACATCCAGAAGTTCCAATTCACATACTGTTGAAGTCTAACTTGAAGGATTTTGAGCATTACCTTGCTAACGTGTGAAATAAGTGCAACTGTGTGGTAGTTTGAACGTTCTTTTGTATTGCCCTTCTTTAGGATTAGAATGATCTTTTTTGGTCCTGTGGCCACAGCTGAGTTTTCCAAATTTGCACATATTGAGTGCAGCACTTGAACAGCATCATCTTTTAGGACTTGAAATAGCTCAGCTGGAATTCCATCACCTCCACTAACTTTGTTCATAGTAATGCTTCCTAAGGCCCACTTGACTTCACACTTCAAGGTGTCTAGTTCTAGGTGAGTGTCCACACCATCATGATTGTTCAGGATATGATAGTTTTGTGTATTCTTGCCACCTCTTAATCGCTTCTGCTTCTGTTGGATCCATACTGGTTTTGTCCTTTCTGTCCTTTATTGAGCCCATCTTTGCATGAATATTCCTTTGGTATCTGATTTTCTTGACGAGATCTCTAGTCTTTTCCATTCTGTTGTTTTCCTCTATTTCTTTGCATGATCACTGAGGAAGGCTTTCTTATGTCTCCTTGCTATTCTCTGGAACTCTGCATTCAGTTGGGTATCCCCAAGAAAACGAAATGCAAGAAGATAAAAGTGGTTGTCTGAGAAAGCCTTAAGAATACCTTAGAAAAGAAGAGAAGTGAAAGGCAGAAGAGAAAGGGAAATATATACCCAACCAAATGCAGAGTTTCAGAGAATAGCAAGAAGAGATAAGAAAGCCTTTTTAAGTGAACAGAACTTAGGATATATGTCTCATGAAAAAATGTTAGGAGTTGGGGCTCTGTTAGCTTTCTGGGAAAATGACTGAATGTTAACTTTATAAGGACTCTATTACCATTTATTTTTCCATCTCTGGGGCAAATTTAGAAGAAATTGTGCTTAAATTCAATGTAACAATAAATATTGAAATCTACCCAAGAAATACATGGTAGAATCAATAACAGTGGAAACCATGAATAAATCAAAACTCTTAAGAGTGAGTTGTTCTTGGTATTTGTTTTAGTGCGGTTTTGATCATTGCATACACATTATTCATATTCCTGGACTTCTGTTGAGAGAAGGCTGAGCTAATTCTCTAAATATCATCAATTAACAAAAGCCTAGAGTTTTAAGAATTATTTTTGTTGGAATGATTTACTTATTATTTGTGAGTGATTTTAGTAACTAAATTAGTCTGACTTAAAGATTTGAAAATACAGAGAACAATTAACCCTTGAAAGTAAAGCAAATAGTTGAAGGTATCTACTTAACTCAGCACTACGTCTTTTTGCTACTTTAGTTTGGAAACTTCTATATCACTTGTGACATATATGTTATACATATCTCATGTTAAATCATGGGATTATTTCTTATGCAAGATTAATAAACAATAATAGCCAGAACAACAGAGCTCTGTTCCTGGGATTATCACGAAATGGAATTATAGTAGTCATCGTTTATTGAACTCTTCTTTATGTAATAGTAGAGATAGAGTTTTTGTTTAAAATAGTGATTGCATTGGATAATCCATTAAATGCCTTCGAGCTTAACAAGTAATTTATGGATTGATGTTTTTTTGTATTGAATTTAATGTGGAGATATTATGGTATGGATTCAGAACGTCTGAGAATCTAATAAGCTGTTTAAACCTCTCTGAGCCTCTTTTTTCCTGTAGTTTAGCGTCAGACTAGTTGATTTCTGTTGTCCCTTCCAGTTTTAAATTTTTGTGGTTCAACAGAATTTTTTTTGAGAGACAGGTATCTCATTTTGAAAGGTAATGCCATTCTATTTAGATACATGGCGTGTTTTGGATTTTAATGTTAGATTCAGTCCAGATTAAGTATTCCGTATTATTAAAACTAGTGACTATTCCTGATCAGAACTTAGTATATCTGGGATATGAGAAAGTTGACATTCATTCTTATTGGAATATTTTAATTATGAATTTGATATGTTATGTGTTTTTAGAAAACTAGAAAAGAATATAGTTGTAATAAAATTATCTTAGAAACATTAAAGTATATTCAGCTAAATGTGAAGGATGTTGATAATTTTTTCAGTTTCTTTTCAATGGTCCCTTCCTTAAAGACATACAACCTTTAAATTTAAAATAGTCAATTGAAGCTGTAGTTTTATGCTAGACATTAGCAACAATGTTGGGTACTCAGTTTTTCTTACTTTTTAAAAAAATTTAAGGCTCAGAGGTGTTGAGTAATTTGCCTCGGTGTTTCTGGTACTATTTGATAAATAGAGCCAGAATTTCAAACCCAGAGTTAGAATTTTAAAACTCAGTGTGTTTCATTCCAAAATTGTATTCTTTCCTCAGGTTTTTAAACTTAGCTATGTTTGGGAATAAGTAGGTTTTAAAAAACTACTGTTGCCTAATGAGTAGAATGGTGACTGTGGTTAATAATAATGTATACTTGAAATTTGCTGATAGATGTCAGGTTTTCTCACCACACACACAAAGATGGTAACTATGTGAGGTGATGGATGTAATCATTTCACAGTGTGTACATATATCAAAAAAATCACTTTTTATACCTTAAATATATGCTATTTTTATTTATCTAATAAATAAAAGCAGAAAATCAATCTAATAAAAAAGCTAAAGCTCCCCCGGCCCCCGCCCCACCCTCCGGAAAAGCTCTAAAGATAACCTGTTTCAGTGATAATCAGTAGATCTTGTGGAATGTCTCAGGTATGTTTTAAAAGCTTCAGAAGTCTTATGATTAATCAGAATAACACTCTGTATTATCACTTATCAGACTTCAAAACACATACAGATCACCTGAAGATCTTGTGAAAATGCAGATTCTAGTTAAGTAGGTCTGTATTTCTGATGAGCTCTGAGATGACATAATTGATGGAAACCCCTTGCATCCATACTGTGAGTAGCAGTAATCTGTACTAGGTGATACTTGATTTATGATTTGAAATTTTTGGCTATAATTTCTGTGAAGGGTGATTAATTCACATTTCTGTGAATGTTAATGATAAATTTGATACAGGTGTTACATGCCTTTGGATTTCTACTTGAGCATTGCTCCCTATGTTAGAGTAGCACGTTATAAAATGTTGAGTTAAGCTTTAAAACTGTTCAGCTGTGTCCTTTAATCACATACTTTTAATTGATTTGAAAATAGCGAAGTCCAGGTAAAGTACTGACTAAACATGATCTTACCAAGTTTCTTCTTACAGTTTTGTGTTTTGTTTGATTTTAATAGTTATATGAAAAGTTTGTATAAGAGCTCATCCTGGTAGCATCCATTTCTGCATGAAAGCAAGTATATTAGTTCCCAGCTTTTAATCCTTTTTTTGAATATTTCAAAGGAAATGTCAGTACAGCTGTATTCAAAATGTATACTGTGTGGAGGGAGAGAAGCATTTTCACAGTGAAATGTCTGCCCTTTCCAGGTTCCCCAGCACCGCCTCTGCCATCTGTTATGTCTCCTAGCAGGGTGGCAGCTAGTCGACTGACTCAACAAGGAAGTGATTTAATTGTTCCTGCAGGTATTCACTGCCCTGATTGGATAAAGCCCTCTTGCTACTGCTGAAGCTAAACTCACTCACTCATTTTCATATCCCTTGCTTTATATTCTTAGGTGTGTGTTATTCTGGCTCTTTTGGTGCCTGCCTTTTTTTTTTTTTTTAACAGTCAGGAAAGTAATCTCTCTAGCCATAGCTTATCTTTCTGGCTTTCACAGTTGATTAGGCACAGTCTCAAACATGAGATTTAATTAACTTTATAAGAAAAAAACACATTAAAGTTTGATTCATTTTTAATCTACCTTTCTTTTCTTTGCTCTGGAAAATGGTGCTTTACTTATTTGATCCTAAACTCTTGGCTTCGCAGCTCTGACATCTGTTTTCAGTTAAATAAAAAAAGGACTTTCAACAGTTGGGTTGTTCATTATTTGGAATGAATCAAGTGGAAAAGGTTGTGTCTTCCTTTTTTCAACTTTGACTTAACTAGTTGTCAAATTGCATCAAAATACTATGTAATTTTCCAGTTACGCCAAGTGAAAAGTACTGGGAAAAACCTATTTCTTTGCATTGGATTTGCTTTTCACTTTAATATTGCTGGACTATAAAAACGGGCAGAAAGTAAACTCTGTGTTTCTTTTTACACAAAATGTTAATATCTTATGTTTTGTTTATGTGAGAATTTTGTAAACTTTTAAATGCATTTGATTTTATATACTATTCTCCTTCTTAGATAATGGTAAAACTGTGGTAAAGCCTGGCCTGGCTATAGGGTTGAGAGAAGAAATTTTTGCTGACTCTGACCTTTTAAAACCATTTTATAAAATATTTTGTGTCTTTTAAAAAAATTGTTATTTTAAAATTATGTTTCTATCCCAAGTTATTAGCATCATAAATGTTACTAAATATGTTCTGTGAAAAATATTTTACTGTGAGAAACTGTATATTTGTGGAGTTGCTGTTATGTCATAATTTCTTAATTGTTGGAGTAATACATTATCAGGGCTTTATACTGCCTGTATTCATTATGGCTTTGGGGGATGTGCTGGGTTTCTTGAGAAAAAAATGAGGCACAATGAAGGTCTTGTTTTAACAAAACCTCTTATACTACAGTAAGCTATTTTTGATGACTATAGTATTTTTAAACCCTCCAAAATTTTGGTAACACTGTGTTTTTTGCTCTCTTCTGTGTAGTATAATGAAAGGAGATCACTGTGAAGAGTGTGAGCCTTTCAGATTTTTAATGACAATTTTTTAAAGAATTATTAGGTTATAAGATAAATTGTGGGAATTTTATCTTCCTTGAAGTAAATAGCAGTTTAGAGAAGAAGGCCTATTGCAGCATTTTTTTTTTTTAAAGAAGATGGACAAATCAAAGAAATTTTTTTTTTACAGTATCAGAAAATTATTCTTAAAATGATTCTAAGAAGTTCTGGTCCTTTACTTTGTGGGAACCTTCTTATTTCTTCAAATGCATAAGTAGTTTAATTTGAACTGCATCAGTATTTTGTTTTCTTTCTACTTGTCTGTGTGGTTTGCATTTTTATCTTTTGTTCTGACATTACAGGTGGCCAGAGAACACAGCCAAAAAGTGGTCCAGTTATTCTAGCAGATGAAACTAAAAATCCTGCAATGGAAAAGTTAGAACTTGTTAGAAAATGGAGTCTAAATACCTACAAGGTTTGTCATTTTTTTTTTACTATTTCCACCCCAAGTAGCTCTAAGAATTTCATTTGAATGTTACTCAAATTATTATATTCCAATTATATAAATGTATAGGAGAGAATAATGCTCTTTAAACATAAATATGCAATTTAAAATATTTTGTCTTACTGATCTTTGCATAAATGTAGTTTAAAAAGTCAGTAGGTTGAGTTCTAAACAGAGCTACTAAAGTTCTTATTAACTGACAGATAACACATAATTAAAGAAGAGATATGTTGTCTGGGAGCACATTTAGCTGTAGAACTGCCATAGATATGTTTGTCACAACCTCCATCTTTTTGATACTTTATAGCAGCAGAATGTCAAGAGAGGTATATTAGTTTTCCAAAGTTTGAAATTCTCTGATCTTATTGTAATGACTAAGCACTAAACTGTATAGACAGTATATGAGTTGGATTTCAAAGATTTATTGTTGTTAAGTATATTGCTTCAGAATAAGTGTTGATTAGTTTTCTTACATTCTCCTAAAGTAAATAAGCAAAATTTAGCAATGCAGCTAAATTTGATGTGTTACAAATAGATAGCTCAAACCCCAAATTCACTTAGTGCCTTTGAATCTTAACAGGGATGAGACAGTAGAATTGGTAGAATAGTTAAGTGGGTGAAAACCCTAACAGTCCTGTTTAGAGCATCAGCGTTAACACTCGCTCTGTTTGTGAACTGGTAGTGGGCCTAGTGGTTTGTGAACCAGGAATTGTTTGTATTTTTATACAGGAGTCTCTTATGTATCTTCTAAAGAGCAATACAGAAGTGCATTTATCTTTTCAGTTAGTATTTTTAAAGTATGACCTGCAATTTTCCACAAAAGTACAGGTTTCCTTAAGACGATACAAGTGCCCTGAAACTGCTGCATGAAACTTTCCAAAAATTATTTAGCTCATGTCAGTGTAGAACTGAGAAATGCCAGTGGTAGCCCTCAAAACTTGATGCCTGCTAAACTGTTCTTATTCAGGATATTCTATTTGCCCATTGCCCCTTTTGTTCTCAAGGATGTGGATTCTCTCATTCCATGAACGCTGTTTTTCCTTTTGTACTCCTTCATATCACAGCAGTTCATCCAAATATTCAGATGTCTACTTCATCTTCTTACTGGGTCCACATGCCCAGTTAATTAGTAAATGGACTCTGCCTCTTTAATATTAGTTGACTTTATCCTTGTCTCCATCTTAGCCTTCACAGCCATGTGATTATTCTCTTACATTACTGTAGTAGCTTCTCAACAAATTATCTCACCCTACAGATTCTGCTCTGCCTGACATGGTTCGGTTTGCTTAATTCCTTCCCTCAATCCCCATCTACCTTTCCGTTTTTATCCTGTTGCTTCTCTCTTCCACCTGCGGATCGTGATCCATACCAGCTTATCCAGAGATTTCCTAAACAAGCTGTGCTTTCTCTCATCGCTACAGCTTTGTTCTGTATTTGCCCACTGCCTGAAATTCCCCTTCATACTCCCTTTCATTTCACTTGTTTTTCTTTCATACCAGACTGAGTCTCACTTATTTATTTATTAAATTCATTTATTCAGTCATTCCTTTGTTCATTTATTCCTGAAATTTAGCCATACATCTTGAGCGTAAAGAATGCAGGTCTTATTTTTGAACCAAATCCTAATAACCCTAATTTGACAAATTATCAAGTTTAATTTTTTGTCATTGTGGCCTTCCTCTCTTGTGTCAGTTGTGTTTTCCTGTTGCTTATCTTTTTTTTTTCCTGTATGTGTGTGTTTATCAATTGTTGTTTTCTTCTTTTACTTCTACAGTAATAGAGTTGAATCATTATTAGTTTATAGTTATCTCTACCTTAACATGTGGCTTCCCAGGTTGCTCAGATGGTAAAGAACCCTTCTGCAATGCAGGAGACCCAGGTTTGGTCCCTGGGTCAGAAAGATCCCCTGAAGAAGGGAATGACTACCTATTCCAGTATTCTTGCCTGGAGAATTCATGGACAGAGGAGCCTGGTGGTCTGTAGGAGTCCATAGGGTCACAAGGAATCGGACACAACTGAGTAACTAACACTTTTACTTTTTTTCTACATTAATATACCACATTCAGATTTTCTGTTATTGAAAATAACCAGACTTCATAATGTATACACATGGCATGGTACTATGTGAAAGAGTTATCATTTTTTCAGAGTGATCATTTTATTTTTTACTGAAAATTTTTTTTCATCAGAATAATTTGTGTATCTCAATCTAAGTCAAAAGAGAGAAAGTCCTAGCTTACATGATTTTATGGAGTTTGTAGATCAGTGTGTCTGGACTGACATAGAACTCTGTTCTGTCTTTTTAACCTTTTTAGTCCAAATTATGAGCTGACATAGGACATTCATTGTCATTAGGATAATCCTTCAAGTGTTGATTCTGATTTGTGCTTATTATCCATCATACTCTGAGGAATTTGATTCTGACTATGACTTTGATTCTCTTTCATAGACTTAGTTTCTTCATGATTTTTGTTTTTAATTTCTTCTGTTCTCTGGCAGACACTTTAAAGCTTTCACTCTCTGTTGATTAAAACCAAATATGTAATAGAAGTGATTTTAAGTTTAGGCCTTGAACCTATTTTCTTAAATATTATTTTAATCTACCTGATTTTTTTCCAGTTCAAATCCAAAATTTATTTATTTTCTTATTTTTTCTCATCTGCTTGAATCAGTGTGAATAAAAAACTCTGGTTTATCATTTTTGTATTTTGCAAATATAGAATGTAGGGTACTTGTAGAAGTCTGTCTTGTTTTTTAAAGAGTAATCTCAGTTTTAGCATTCAGACCTATTTAATGTCTCTTCCAAACATTAAATTCTTTTTAAAAATGTTTTAAGAACTTGCCACCAAAAAAAAAAAAAAAAAGAACTTGCCACCAGTATTCATACCTTTAGTAAATTAATATTTGTTGGTTTAAAGCCAGTATCTTTTAAACTTTCATTCCTGGCTTTCTTGCCGTATTGTCTTATTTATTTACTAGTTTATCTGTTTCCACTGTTCAGGTTCTGATATTTGCTTTTATGCTCCCTTCTTCCGTATCCTTCAGTCTTAACAACTTTCTTAATATAGTATCTGTCTTTTGCTGCCATTAGCTTATTCTTTTCCTTGTACCTAATTGTTTTATTCTAAGCTCTTGGTGCTATTTAAATACTAATAGTATCCAGTGATTATCTTGTAAATTAATGACCTGTGCGGTAGTGATTCATCGTATTTTATACCTATGTATCATTATTTTATCCTCTCCCAAGTAGGAAATCTCTGTAGAGCAATAATTTACTTTTGCTATTTCTTGCCTGTTTAACTTTGCTCCATTTGTCCTTTTATCCTCAAAATAAATCATTAATTTATATGGAAAGCTGGACAGGACCACAGATCATGGTAAGTCATCTGCATTTTCAGGGACTTTGGAGAAGGGTAAAGAACTGAGAATTTTTAATTGTCTTCTGTTTTAAACTTGCTTTGTAATATATACCTTTGATTTTGCGCTTCAATTTCAGTATTTACTAGGAAGCAACTTAAATAAAATTCTGTTTTTCTGTGGTCCTATGAGAAACTTGCTCTGGGACCCTGATGAGTGGAGAAATGCCTCGCAACTATGTTTTCTCACTGCAGCTTTCTTTACAAAGCCCCACAGAGGCTGTCTGTAGCATGCTCACCTCCAGATCACTTAGATTTCCTTAAGAGTGATTAGTTATCTGTATTGGAATATAAGCTCTTTAAGTTCAGTTTCAAAACTTGTTTAAGGTGTCCAGATTTGATGCCTTATACTCTTGCCTTACTGTTAGCTTTGCCATAGCTTCCTGGAAACAACAAAAAAAAATTTCCTCATTAAACCTTTGACCTTACTATCTGCTTATCACCATTATTTCTGTAAAAAAAAAAAAAAGACCACTCAGACAAAAGTAGACTTTTCTTTTAGTCTGCCAAGTTCCTTCAATGGGTTCTGGCTTCTTGGTTTTCAGCAGACTATTATATCTGGATAGCTACGGAAAGTACCACATGCTTTGGCTTAAGAGTAGGTAAATGCCTCTGATAATATTCTATTGCATAGGGAAAATCCTTGTGTGGAAGAAAAGTGGAAATGAGTGGTATATCTTGATCTTGTAACCATTTCAAATATTACTTGCTGATATTTCTCTCATTAAAATCACAAAGTCTGCAGTTAAATGTTCTCTTTATGTGTTTTTTCATCCCCAAAGAGTATTTGTATGTTTTCCATAGAAATAGTTTTATCCCTTCTATGGATAGCTACGGAAAGTACCACATGCTTTGGCTTAAGAGTAGGTAAATGCCTCTGATAATATTCTATTGCATAGGGAAAATCCTTGTGTGGAAGAAAAGTGGAAATGAGTGGTATATCTTGATCTCGTAACCATTTCAAATATTACTTGCTGATATTTCTCTCATTAAAATCACAAAGTCTGCAGTTAAATGTTCTCTTTATGTGTTTTTTCATCCCCAAAGAGTATTTGTATGTTTTCCATAGCAATAGTTTTATCCCTTCTTGTGAGTTTGGCCTTTCATCTTCCTATCACTTTCTATAGAGTTCATTTCTCTGCTTTTTTGTTTTTAAAAGAACTCTGTTACGTAAAAAAGTTTATTTGTAAAGATCCTCAATTGATGATAATAGAGAGTGTCAGGGAATTCATTTCTATTTTAAATAGAAAAATGTAAGTAGCATATATGTTACCATTAAAAGGATAAATAGACTTCCCTGGTGGCTCAGATGGTAAAGTGTCTGCCTACAATGCAGGAGACCCAGGTTCGATCCCTGGATTGGGAAGATCCTCTGGAGAAGGAAATGGCAACCCACTCCAGTACTCTTGCCTAGAAAATCCCATGGATGGAGGAGCGTGGTAGGCTACAGTCCATGGGGTCACTAACAGTTGGACACAATAATAGATTTATATGTGTTGACAAGGAAAAGTTTCAAGATATTTGTTCTTAAAAAATGCTCTGGATATGATGTATACATATCATAGTCTCATGTTTACTTAAAAAATATTATATATGTGATTATATAGGTTTAAAGGAAAGTCTTATTAACAGTTTTCTACTATCCAGTAAAATTAAAGGAAGAAGACATTCATTTTTATTTCATTCATTATTTTCACTTCTACAACAAATACTAATTCTGTAACCAAAAATTTAAAAGACATAATAAAATAACATATCTGCAAATTTTAAAAACTGCAATGCTTATTTACTACTTTTTAGAATATTTTTGTTAACTTTAAATGATAATGATTATATTAATGCTGTATATGGTTGCTTTTATAATGTATTGTTGAGTAGTGTATTGAAAACTATAAGCTCTTATATCATTTCTGGAACAGAAATAGAATACCATAGAAGAGAGTAACATCAGTTCAGTTCAGTTGCTCAGTCGTGTCGGACTCTTTGCGACCCCATGAATCTCAGCACACCAGGCCTCCCTGCCTATCACCATCTCTGGGGGTCACTCAGACTCACGTCCATTGAGTTGGTGATGCCATCCAGCCATCTCATCCTCTGTCGTCCCCTTCTCCTCCTGCCCCTTCCAGTGAGTCAACTCTTCTCATGAGGTGGCCAACTTCCCCTTTCCCTCCTCTCCACCCCCTCTTTCTTCTTTCTTCTTCTTTTCTTCCCTTCATTCTTCCTGCTCTCACACACACACACACACACACACATACACACACACACAACTACTTAAGGGAAAGCTAGAAGGGAAAAAAGCATTTGAAACTAGTAAGAGAATAGAGTTTCGGTATTCTTATTATTCCTGTATTAATAGTCCAGTATTCTTAAATCAATGCCAAGTATGTCAGTTGTTTTAAATCATTTACCAGAATGCACAAAGCTTGAAATATGATTGCATGAGAGGACTCATCTGGCAGTATATAAATTAGCTAGGTAAGTTTTGAAAATCTCTCTGATTAGTAATAGTTAAATTTAGTTTCTGAGTTCTGATGAACGTCTAAAGGGGGCTGAAAGTTTGCAGTTTGTTAGGCTAGCTTGTTTGAAGCCAGAAATGGTGTATACCCTTTGCTTCAGCATTTGCACTTTGGATTACTGCTTTTATCTTTTGTTCTTTTTTTTTTTTCCCCTAAACAAAATACATCTTTCTACTTTTAGTGCACTCGACAAATTATCTCTGAGAAGCTGGGCCGTGGATCAAGAACTGTGGACCTTGAACTTGAAGCTCAGATTGATATATTAAGAGATAACAAGAAAAAATATGAAAATATTCTAAAACTGGCTCAGACCCTGTCGACCCAGCTTTTCCAGATGGTGCACACCCAAAGGCAACTTGGAGACGCATTTGCTGACCTGAGTTTAAAATCATTAGAACTCCATGTAAGATTATTTGAAATAACTGTCAGAGGGGAGAGGGGTAAAAATGGCAATAGGGGCAATTTGTTACATTTCTGATTTGTTGAACGCTTTAATAAAATTGGGATCTTGTGGTATTCTTTTAAGATATTTCACATAATTTTCAAGAAGGCTCAGCTGACTTTTGTCAAAATACTGATCCAAAGAAAATGTCAGCTGGAGGTTTCAGGGAAAGGGAACTTGGTTAGAGGAAAGGAAAAAGAGTACTCAGCCTGCTTGAGCCTAGAAAGAATCATATATAATCATGTAAATAACTGGGTGTGGGTAAAAAGTAAATTCAGGCACCTGTTGAAAATCTTGGGGCTTCCCAGGTGGCGTTAGTGGTAAAGAACTTGCATACCAGTGCAGAAGACACAGATATCCCCTGGAGAAGAAAGTGGCAACCGTCTCCAGTATTCTTGCCTGGGAAATCCCCTGGACAGAGGAGCATGGCAGGCTGTGGTCCATAGGTTTACAAAGAGTCGGACACAACTGAAGCAACTTAGCACAGCATGTTGAAAATCTCTTACCTAGTGTCTGAATGTGCTAAACAATACTTACTTGACTTAATTAGTGATACTTTTTCATTAGTATAAATTATGAATTTTAGAATGAAATTATTTTTCTATATATATCTATATGAGTATGCAGCAGAAAGCATTGTTAATTTCTTATGCGCTCTTTTTTTTTCTGGCTCTTTGTTGCTGCATGTGGGTTTTCTCTGGTTGCAGCAAGCAGGGGCTACTCCGTGGCTGTGGTGTGCTGGCTTCTCATTGCAGTGGCTTCTCTTATTGGGAGTGTGGGCCCTGGAGTGCATAGGCTTCAGTAGTTGCAGCCTCTGGGTTCACTAGTTGTGGCAGACGGGCTTAGTTGCTCTGCCACATGTGAGATCTTCTTGGACCAGGGATAGAACCTATGTCCTCTGAATTGCAAAGTGGACTCATAATCACTGGACCACCAGGGAAGTCCCATCTAATGATATCTTAAATTACTCCTTTTATGTCTTTTTTTCCTCACCTGTAACCAAAAGATGTAGAAATCCCTTTTCTACGAAAATCCCCACAGACAACTTGAGACGTTAGATCATTTGAAGCATTAAATTATTTGTTAGTAATCTAGAATCTTGGACAAAGAAAATTTGGCTAGAGATGACAATATTGAGATAAATATTGAGATTCAATTCTAACTGAGTCACTAGACAAAAAGAAGAATGAAACTAGTATTTAGGAAGCTGAGTTATTGCAGCTGTTATTACTGCGTATCCCTAATTTCAGTGTGATGGTGGAGTGCTTTTTAGCCATTATATCATGTAATTTCTCTAATAACACTGTAAGAAATGTTATCCTGATTTTATAGATGAGGAAATGGAGGCCAGGATGGTTAGGTAGTTTTTATAAAATCATGAAAAACAAAAGATGGAAGTGGAATTTATATTCAGGCCTTTCTGTCTCTTCCTGATCTCTACCTGTCTCTTTAAGTGAGAGCTTTAGAAGGTGTGACCCAGAAAAAAATCCCCACAGTATGGAAAGAGATGATCAGAGTATAGGGTCTGGGGAAGTACAGCAGTGTTATCAGTGACGCTACATTGAATAGAGTCTACTAACTATAATACTTAATACCAGTTGGGGGCTTACTATACATCAGATGCTGCTCTAAATTGCTTACATGTGTGTTAGCTCTGCTAATGCTCAGTCTTAGTAGCACTTTTATTACCTTTCTTTTACAGATATGAAGTCCTTTAAAAAAAAAAAAGAAAACCTGAGAGTATTCAAGTCCATTGTTGTTATTGTTCAGTTTCTAACTCATGTCCAGCTCTTTGCAACCCCATGGGCTATAGCACACCAGGCTCCTCTGTCCTCCACTGTCTCCCAGAATTTGCTCTAATTCATGTCCGTTGAGTCAGTGATGCTGCCTGACTGTCTCATCCTCTGCCACCCGCTTCTCCTTTTGCCTTCAATCTTTCCCAGCATCAAAGTCTTTTCTAGTGAGTTAGCTCTTCCCATCAGGTGACCAAAGGATTGGAGCTTCAGCATAGTCCTTCCAGTGAATATTCAGGACTGATTTCCTTTAGGATGGACTGGTTGGGTCTCTTTGTTGTCCAAGGGACTCTCAAGAGTCTTCTCCAGCACCACAATTCGAAAGCATTGGTTCTTCGGCTTTCAGCTTTCTTTATAGTTCGTCTCTCACGTCCATACATGACTAGTGGAAAAACCATAGCCTTGACTATATAGATCTTTGTTGGCAAAGTGATGTCTCTGCTTTTTAGTACACTGTCTAGGTTTGTCGTAGCTTTCCTTCCAAGGAGCAAGCATCTCTTAGCTGCAGTCACCGTCCATAGTGATTTTGTTGTCCAGGAAAATCAAGTCTATCACTGTTTTCACTTATTCTCCTTCTGTTTGCCATGAAGTGATGGGACTGGATGTCATGATCTTAGGTTTTTGAATGTTGAGTTTCAAGCCAACTTTTTCACTCTACTCTTTCACCCTCATTAAGAGTCTCTCTAGTTCTTCACTTTGTGCCATTTGAGTGATATCATATGCATATCTGAAGTTGTTGATATTTCTCCTGGCAGTCTTGATTCCAACTTGTGATTCACCCAGTCCAGCATTTCACATGATGTACTCTGCATCGAAGTTAAATAAATAAGGAAATATACAGCCTTACTCCTTTCCCAGTTCTGAGCCAGGTCACTGTTCCATGTCTAGTTCTAACTGTTGCTTCTTGAACCACATATGGGTTTCTCAGGAGACAGGTAAGGTGGTCTGGTATTCCCATCACTTTAACAATTTTCCAGTTTGTTGTGATCCCCACAGTCAGAGGGTTAAGTGTAGTCAGTGAAGCAGAAATAGATGTTTTTCTGGAGCTCCTTTGCTTTCTCCACAGTCCAATGAATGTTGGAAATTTGATCTCTGGTTCCTCTGCCTTTTCTAAACCCAGCGTGTACATCTGGAGCTTCCAGTTCATATATTGCTGAAGCCTAGCTTGAAGTAATTTGAGCATAAACTAGCTAGCATGTGAAATGAGTGCAATTGTATGGTAGTTGAGCATTCTTTCACATTGCCTTTCTTTGGGATTAGAATGAAAACTGACCTTTTCCAGTCCTGTGACCACTGCTGGGTTTTCAAAGTTTGCTGGCATATTGAGTGCAGCACTTTCACAGCATCGTCTTTTAGGATTTGAAATAGCTCAACTGGAATTCTGTCATCTTCACTAGCTTTGTTCATAGTAATGTTTCCTAAGGCCCACTTGACTTCACACTTAAGGAATCCAGCTCTAGGTGAGTGACCACACCATCATGGTTATCTAAGTCATTAAGACCTTTCTTGTATAGTTCTTCTGTGTATTCTTGCCACCACGTTTTAATTTCTTCTACTTCTGTTAGGCATGATAAAAGACAAAAATGGTAAGGATCTGTCCTTGTATGAAGTGTTCCCTTGATATTTCCAGTTTTCTTGAAAAGATTTGTAGTCTTTTCCATTTTATTGTTTTCCTCTTATGTCTTTGCATTGTTCATTTAAGAAGACCTTATCTCTCCTTGCTGTTTTCTGGAACTCTGCACTCATTTGGGTATATCTTTCCCTTTCTCCCTTATCTTTTGATTCTCTTTCTTTCCTCAGCTATTTATAAACTCTCCTCAGACAACCACTGTGCCTTCTTGCATTTCTTTTCCTTTGGGATAGTTTTGGTCACTGTCTCCTGTACAGTTTTATAAACCTCAGTCCATAGTTCTTCAGGTACTCTATCTATCAGATCTAATTCCTTGAATCTATTTGTCACCTCCAGTATATAATCACAAGGGGTTTGATTTAGGTCATAACCAGTCTTCACCATCAGTGACTGGGGCATAGACCTGCCTTACTGTGGTGTTGAATGGTTTCCTTGAAAACAAACCATGGTCATTCTGTTGTTTTTGAGATTGCACCCCAGTACTGTATTTCAGACTCTTTTGTTGACTGTGAGGGCTACTCTATTTCTTATAAGGAATTCTCGTCCACAGTAATAGATATAATGTTCATCTGAATTAAATTCTGCTATTCACATCCATTTTAGTTCACTGATGCCCAAGTTGTTGATGTTCACACTTTACATCTCCTGCTTGACTACATCCAATTTACCTTGATTCATGGCCCTAACATTCCACGCTCCTATCCAGTATTGTTCTTTACAGCATCAGACTTTACTTTCACCACCAGACACATCCACATCTGAGCATCATTCTGGCTTTGGCCTCGGTGCTTTGTTCTTACCGGAGCTGTTAGAAATTGTCCTCTGCTCTTCCCCAGTAGCTATTGGACACCTTCCGACCTAGGGAGCTCACCTTCCAGCATCCTGTCTATCTTTTAGCCTTTTCATGGGGTTCTTCAGGCAAGAATACTGGAGTGGTTTGCCATTCCCTTCTCCAGTGGACCATAGTTTGTCTGAACTCTTCACTATGACCTATCTGTCTTGGGTGGCCCTGCATGGACAGCGTGGCTCATAATTTCATTGAGATACACAGCCCCTTCTCTGTGACAAGGCAGTGATCCATGAATGGGATTCAAGTCTGTTGGACCCAGTTTTATTTTTTAATAACTATTTTTTTTCTGTTTTTTTCTTAATTTTATTTTTGTATTTATTTTTTAATTTTTGGCTGTGCTGACTCTTCATTGCTGTGTAGGCTTTTGGTGGCTTCTCTTGTTACAGAGCATGGGCTCTAGAGTCCTCAGGCTTCAGGAGCTGCCGCACATGGGCTCAATAGGTATGGCTCCTGGGCTCCAGAGCACAGGTTCAATAATTGTGGCACACAAATTTCATTGCTCTGAAGCATGTGGGATATTCCTGGACCAGAGATTGAACCCATGTCTCCTGCCTTGGCTGATGGATTCTTTAACTTTCCACCAGGAAAGTTAGAGGACTGAGATTTAATTTTTGAGTTTCTTATTTGAGCATTTCTGTTTGCAAAGACTGGTATTTTATGACTTTTATTCTTTCTTAGAGATCTTCCAATGATAAATTTACTAATTTTTAGAAATAGAATAAATGTTTTATATTGCAGCTACCATGAGTCCATTGGAGATCAGATACACAGTATGGGATCTTAATGATCTTATTTTCCTATATCTTAAGACATTTTGCTGTTTCCTCATCTTAGGAATTATTTCATTATTACTCATCAGCTTTTCCCCTACCATGTTAAAAATGAGTAAGATAATAAGAAGACAAGAGAATGACAGCATTGCCTAGAAGAATTACATAATAGTGAGATAAACACTTTTTGTTTGTTTGCATTACCAAAAAGAAATCTGGAGAAGCTATTTACATTGTCTTTTATTTTTTTTTCACTTGGAATTTAAAAATATTTTTAACAAA
>SJYC01126769.1:0-26193 GCA_006408675.1 Madoqua kirkii
TCTAGAGGTTAAGTGGGTTTTTTTTTTAATTTGGAACCAATTTCAAAGTTAAATGAAAATCCATGGGCTCCTGCCTTCTATTTTTGATCATCAGGCCTCAAACTTGAATTGGACTAATCTCAAATTTTCACATCTAATTTTAAAAAGTAGCTTTCACATCTTATGATGAGGAATCTGACTTAATGTATAATGTGATATAAAAAATCTCAACTTATCCAATAATATAGGTTCATTTGAAATTTTTAAACAGAATTATCAATCAAGTTATATATACTGGATAGCTGGTTGTCAGGAAACCTTTACACAACCTCTGTATATACTTTAAAAATCAACAACAATAATGACCCACCCCATAATTTATTTTTGTATTGAAATTTCAATATATTTTATTCATTAAGCTTAGGTTGGTGGTTAACTTTTCTGTGCCGTTTTCGGAGTAGCTGCGGCATTGACTAGTTGTAACACTAAAGCATTGCCTATTGAAGGATAACATTGAAAAAGAATCCCAGACTGAAAGTTTCTCAGTAGTTAAATTTTCTCCTCTGTCAAAACCAGAATTTATTGACTTTGAGGGCAAGGGTCAGCTATTTGATCGGCACAGAAAGCGGCAGTGTAGGCAGATGTCTGGGTGGCCTTTTAACGCTCCCTATTATGCATTGTACAAGTATTTCCTAGCTGTCTGGGGCTTCATGCATAGAAAATCTTATAACAGCCTATTCACCACTTCCTCAGAGCAACACCAACAAGGGAGCCAGTTGTGGTCAAAACTTTTCAGATGTGGACACCTGTTTGCTATGTTTTACATAAGCCATAAAGTAACCAACTATCACTAACTTTATTGGTAGGGACTCAGTTCAGACTGGCAACCTTGAAGTGAAGAGTTTCATTTTGAAAACTTAGTATATTTCTCTTCTTGGTGGTAGTGAGCACTTTTAGCTCTTAGGGAAAGCTCTTAGGGAAAGTTTTACTTTGACATCCGCAAACTGGATATAAAAATTAATGTCAGTATTATAAGAATGTGTTTAAATTAACTGCTGTTAATTTAACATGGCAATGAAGAATATTTGTCTTCACATTAAATCACCACACATTGCTATTTATTTTTGTTCTACTTATTTCTCTCTCACTTCTTACTGATTTTAGTATGTTTGCTTCAGTCCATCCCTCTTCTAATTTGGCTGAAATGATAAAGCACTCTAAAGATATTAGTTATTAGCAAGTGTCCTAAGTACTTTGTATAAATGGGTTTTGGTGGGGAAAAATGTTTTTAGATTATTATTCCCATTTCTGAAGCAGCAAATGAGAGCAAGAGGAAAAAAATAAAAGCATAAGACATTGGAGCCAGTGAAGGACAGAGTGGTCATGCAGTTTGACCATTGAATCCGTGAACTTTAGCTATTACCATGTCAGTTGCGCCTCCTAAATTTTTAGTAATTCTTCACCTCTATAGCTTTACTGTCATTGGTCATTGTCTTCTGAATTCAGTGACTCATTTCTCTTTTGCCCATTATCTTCTAATTGGTTTCCTTCTGATTTCTTAACCTACTCTAGTCCATCCTCCATGCATGACTTTACCACTAAAATCATCTTTCTATCCTGAGCAAATAGAACATGGCACTTTTCAAATCCAAGTTCTTCCATGGCTTTTTATCTCCTGTCCCTGGATTCAGCTGATCCCTGTAGTCATGGCCTGTATTGTTGTTGTTCAATCATTCAGTCACTCAGCTGTGTCTAACTCTGCATCCCCATGGACTGCAGCATGCCAGGCTCCCCTGTCCTTCACCAGCTCTTGGAGCTTGCTCAAACTCACGTCTGTTGAGAAAGAGATGACATCCAGCTATCTCATCTTCTGTCATCCCCTTCTCCTCCTCCCTTCAATTTTTCCCAGCATCAGGGACATTTCCAGTAAGTCAGCTCTTTGCATCAGGTGGCCAGAGTATTGAAGCGTTAGCTTCAGCATCAGTCCTTCCAATGAATGTTCAGGGTTGACTTCCTTTAGGATTGATTGCTTTGATCTCCTTGCAGTCCAAGGAACACTCAGGAGTCTTCTCCAACACGACACTTCAAAGCATCAATTCTTCAGCACTCAGCCTTCTCTATGGCCCAACTCTCACATCCATGCATGACTACTGGTAAAACCAAAGCTTTGAGTTTATGGACCTTTGTCAGCAAAGTAATATCTCTACTTTTTAACATGCTGTCTAGGTTGGTCATAGCTCTTTTTGCAAGGAGCAAGCATCTTTTAATTTCATGTCTGGATCACCATTCACAGTGAGTTTGGAGCCCAAGAAAATAAAGTCTGCCACTATTTCCATTTTTTCCTCATCTATATACCATGAAGTGATGGGTCTGTATACCATGATATTAGTGTTTTGAATGTTGAGTTTGAAGCTAGCTTTTTCACTCTCCTCTTTCAACTTCATGAAGGCTCTTTAGTTCCTCTTTGCTTTCTGCCATAAGGATGGTGTCATCTGCATATCTGAGGTTAATGATATTTCTCCTGGTAGTCTTGATTTCAACTTGTGATTCATCCACCTGGGCATTTTGCATGATGTACTCTGAATATAAATTAAAGCAGGGTGGCAGTATATAGCCTTGACTCACTCCTTTCCCAATTTTGAAACAGTCTGTTGTTCCATGTTTGTTTCCTAGAGTATGGCCTGTAAGGTCCTGCTTAATCTCAATTCTGCCTTCCTGCCTGATAACTAATTCCTTTTGTGATCTTATTCCAACTTCAGGTTGTAAGTTACTGAATTACTTGCCCAATGTGTCATGGTATCTTACAAATCTATGCCTTTATGTATATTGTTCTCTTCCTGAAATGCTCTATCAATTTCCCAGCCCCAATCCACCTCAAAAACTCTTAACCATCCTTTAAAACTTGTTTTAATTTTCTCCTGAGATGCTTGTTCAGATACCCGATTAAGTAATTCTTCATCTTGATTTCCATCTTCCTTTTCCCATGGCAGTATCCCTTATCTCATTTTGTAGTAGTTGTTTAAGAGCTTCTCTCAGTCTAGACTGTTAACTTCTTGAAGATAAGCTATGAAGATGGTAGATAAAATCTGTTTCTAGCACAGTGCCTGAAACTTATAAAGTTAGCACTTAGTATTTGTTGAATGAATTGTATCATGAATGAACCAATGATATGCTTTTGACCTTGAAAGGTGAAATTTATTAAATTCAATATGAGTTGAGAATAAACTGGGCTTGGTGTGAGGGACTCATGTTCTTTCTTGAGTCATGTATACATTATAGAGTATGTTTAATTCCCCAAATAGATACAAATTGTACTATAGATGGTTTAATAAAGAGCTTTAGTTTAAGTTTGTGGTGCTGATTTTGACTGAATTGCGATAACTGTCTGGTTGCTCAGTCGTGTCCAACCCTTTGCAATCCCTTGGACTGCAACACATGAGGCTTCCCTGTCCATCACCAGCTCCTGGAACTTGCTTAAACTCATGTCCATGCAGTCAGTGATGCCATCCAACCATCTCATCCTCTGTTGTCCCCTTCTTCTGCCTTCAATCTTTGCCAGTATCAGAGTTTTTTCTAAGGAGTCAGTTCTTTCCAGCAGATGGCCACAGTATTGGAGCTTTGGTTTCAGCATCAGTCCTTCCAGTGAATATTCAGGGTTGATTTCCCTTAGGGTGGACTGGTTTGATCTCATTGCAGTCCAAGGGACTCTCAAGAGTTTTCTCCAACACCACAGATCAAAAGCATCAGTTCGTCAATTCAGCTTTCTTTATGGTCTAAACCTCATACACGACTACTGGAAAAACAATAGCTTTGACTCGATTGGAATTTTGTCGGCAAAGTAATGTCCTTGCTGATTAGTATGCTGTCTGGGTTTGTCATAGCTTTTCTTCCAAGGAACAAGCATCTTTTAATCTCATGGCTGGAGTCACAATTTGCAGTGATTTTGGAGCCCAAGAAAATAAAGTTTCTCACTGTTTCTGTTGTTTTCCCTTCTATTTGCCTTGAAGTGATGGGATCCGATGCCATGACCTTCGTTTTCTGAATGTTGAGTTTTGAGTCAACTTTTTCACTTTCCTCTTACACTTTCATCAAGAGGCTCTTTATTGCTCTTCGCTTTCTGCCATAATGGTGGTGTTATTTGCTTATCTGAAGTTACTGATATTTCTCCTGGCAGTCTTGATTACAGCTTGTGCTTCATCCAGCCCAGCATTTTGCATGATATACTCTGCATATAAGTTAAATAAGCAGGATGACAATATACACCCTTAAGATACTCCTTTCCCAATTTGGAACCAGTCCATTGTTCCATGTCCCGTTCTAACTGTTGCTTCTTTACCTGCATACAGATTTCTCAGGAGACAGGTAAGGTGGTCTGGTATTCCCATCTCTTTAAGAATCTTACACAGTTTGTTGTGATCCATACAGGCGAAGGCTTTGGCATTATCACTGAGACAGAAATAGATGTTTTTCTTGAATTCTCTTGCTTTTTCTATGATCCAGTGGATGTTGGCAATTTGATCTCTGGTTCCTCTGCCTTTTCTAAAACCAGCTCTAACATCTGGAAGTTCATGTACTGTTGAAGCCTAGCTTGGAGAATTTTGAGCATTACTTTGCTAACACGTGAGATGAGTGCAATTGTGTGGTAGTTTGAACATTCTTTGGCATTACCTGTCTTTGAGATTGGAATGAAAAGTGACCTTTTCCAGTCCTGTGGCCACTGCTGAGTTTTCCAAATTTGCTGGCATATTGAGTGCAGCACTTTCATAGCATCATCTTTTAGGATTTGAAATACCTTAACCGGAATTCTATGACCTGTACTAGTTGTGTTCGTAGTGATGGTTCCTAAGGCCCACTTGACTTCACATTTCAGGATGTCTGGTTCTAGGTGAGTAATTAAAACCATGGTGATTATCTGAGTCGTGAAGATCTTTTTTGTATAGTTCTTCTGTGTACTCTTTCCACCTCTTAATATTTTCTGCTTCTGTTAGGTTTATACCATTTCTGTCCTTTATTGTGCCCATCTTTGCATGAAATGTTCCTTTGGTATCTCTGATTTTCTTGAAGAGATCTCTAGTCTTTCCCATTCTATTGTTTTCCTTTTTTTTTTTTTTTTTGCGTTGATCGCTGAGGCAGACTTTCTTACCTCTCTCTGCTGTTCTTTGGAAGACTGCATTCATATAGGTATATCTTTCCTTTTCTCCTTTGCCTTTAGCTTCTCTTCTTTTCATAGCTATGTATAAGGCCTCTTCAGACACCCATTTTGCCTTTTGGCATTTATTTTTCTTAGGGATGGTCTTGCTCACTGCCTCCTATACAATGTCAGGAACCTCCATCCATAGTTCTCCAGGCACTGCATCAGATCTAATCCCTTGAATCTATTTGTCACTTCTACTGTATAGTTGTAAAGGATTTGATTTAAGTCATCCCTGAATGGTCTAGTGGTTTTCCCTACTTTCTTCAATTTAAGTCTGAATTTTGCAACGAGGAGTTCATAATCTGATCCACAGTCAGCTCTCAGTCTTGTTTTTGCTGACTGTATAGAGCTTCTCCGTCTTCATCTGCAAAGAATATAATCAGTCTGATTTCAGTATTGATCATTGGTGACGTCCATGTATAGAGTTGTCTCTTGTGTTGTTGGAAGAGATTATGTGTTATGACCAGTGTGTTCTGTTTGCATAGCTCTGTTAGCCTTTGCCCTGCTTCATTTTGTATTCTAAGGCCAAATTTGCCTGTTACTCCAGGTGTCTCTTGACTTTCTACTTTTGCATTCCAGTCCCCTATGATGAGAAGGACATCTTTCTGGAGTGTTAGTTCTAGAAAGTCTTGTAGGTCATCATAGAACCATTCCACTTGAGCTGCTTCAGCATTGGTGGTTGGGGCATAAACTTGGATTACTGTGATATTGAATGGTTTGCCTTGGAAACAAAGAAAAATCATTCTGTCGTTCTTGAGATTGCTCCCAAAAACTTCATTTTGGACTCTTTCGTTTACTATCAGGGCCAATCCATTTCCTTCTAAGGATCTTGCCCTCAATAGTAGTAGATATAATGGTCATCTGAATTAAATTCAGCCATTCTGTTCCATTTCTAAAATGTTGATGTTCACTCTTGCCATCTCCTGTTTGACCACGTCCAATTTACCTTGATTCATGGATCTGACATTCCAGGTTCCTATGCAATATGGTTCTTTACAGCATTGGACTTTACTTCCATCACCAGTCACATCCACAACTGGGTATTGTTTTTGCTTTGGCTCCATCTCTTCATTCTTTTTGGAGTTGTTTCTGCATTCACCTACTGAGCTGGGAGTTCATCTTGCAATGTCATATCTTTTCCATACTGTTCATGGACTTCTCAAGGCAAGAATACTGAAGTGGTTTGCTATTCTTTTCTCCAGTGGACCAAATGTTGTTAGAACTTTCCACCATGACCCGTCTGTCTTGGGTGGTCCCACACGGCATGGCTCATAGTTTCATTGAATTAGACAAGGCTGTGTGACCCATGTGATCAGCTTAGTTAGTTTTCTGTGATTTTATTTCCTGTCTAAGTACTGAACAGTTGACACTGCTGCGTAAGTTGCTGTTAATGAGCAAAGTAATGCTGTTGCTACTTGGCTGCTATGACAGAGGGCTTGTGAGGACTGGGGTCCTGCAGTGGCCGTGCTGGGGTGACTGTCAGCTTTAATGGCGAGAGAGCATCAAGGGAGGGCCTCTCAGGGAGCGTGAGGTGATAAAGTGCTCCACAGAAGATACTGTGGTCACATTCTGAATACTAATGATATGGAAATCCACCTAGAGTTGTGCTGTGCATACTGTAGCCACTCAGCACAGCTATCTGTGGAGCACATGAAGTGACTAGCTTGAATTGAGATGTGATGGAAACTTAAACAGAGGATTTCAGAGACTCAGTCTCCTGCCCCTGCAAAGTACAGCAGCTCAGTAACAGATTTTTTACACTGATTATGTATTACAGTGATAATATTTTGTGTAAAATAAAACATACTGTTAAAGAGATGAAGTTAACTTTTTTTTTTTTGGCTCTGCCTTTGTGGCAAGTGAAATCTTAGTTCCCTGACAGGGGATCAAACCTACAGCCCCTGCTTTGGAAGCAAAAAATCTTAACCACTGGCCCACCAGGGAAGTCCCTAACCTGGTTTTTAAATTGTGGAAATTTTACTTGTCAGTTGATACTGTGCTTGAAAAGGAAGAGTTAATGAGATTAAGAGACAGTCCCCCCTCCCTCTAAAAACAGCAGCAGCTCCTCCACCACCATGCTTATATTAATAGCTCTTTGTAAGAAGATATTTGATTTTAAAAGCATAAAGTATCAAATATGTATGAGGATTATTATATATTAATGTATATGGGACTGTTGGGTAGTTCCACTTCACCTCCTGAACTTACTTCACACTGTCTTTGTAGCGTGCTTCACTTATTCTCCTCTTTCCAGAATTGAATACGATGCATATCGTACTGATTTGGAAGAACTGAATCTTGGACCACGTGATGCAAACACTCTGCCAAAGATTGAGCAATCACAGCATCTGTTCCAAGCACATAAGGAAAAGTACGATAAAATGCGCAATGATGTTTCTATCAAGTTAAAATTTCTAGAAGAAAATAAGGTAAATGTATTTTTTACCTTCTGAGATTTTTTTGTCTCTGTTAACTCCTTCATTATAGAGTTGACCCTTGAACCACCTGGGGGCTGGGGGCACTGACCCTCCAGTGCAGTTGAAAGTCCACGTGTAACGCACACTTGGCTCCCTGAGTCCAGGGTTCCCCTGTGTCTGCAGCTCTGAATTTGCAGACTCAGCACACCATGAGTCATGCAGTGCTGTAGTATTTACTGTTGAAGAAACCTTACATGTGTGTGGACCTACACAGTTGAAATCCATATTGTTTACGGGTCAACTTTGGAGTTGCTGGAAATGAAATTCCATTTATAAACACTGTTTTCATGTTTATAAGTACATAAAGTATATTTACCTTCACCTTTCTCTCATTAAAGTCATCATCAGCTGTGCTATTCCAGTCTTTCACATGTACAATTGGCAAAAAAATACTTGATGTTGATCTTCACACTAGTGTTGTTATCAAGTGCTTTAAAAGGTTACATAATGGTATATTTTGTTCTGTTTTGAAAACTTTTTATTAATGGTAGGTACAGATTTCAAGAAGGGAACAGCACTCTTCTCAGTACCTAATAAATGAGGAATAACTGAAAGGTTCTGATTAGCACTGCAGTTAGCATAACCTAAAAGAAACAAGCTAAGAAATCAATTTTCCAGCTTATGTTCATGTAACATGAACACATCCAAAACCTAGAGCAGTGAGAGGTGATATGAACCTACTGTTGCTTTTGTTGGAGGTAGAGTCATGTGATAACAGGCTAGGGGCTCCTGTTTAAGTAGAGAATAGGTTCCAGTGTTTAACGTCACATGCATACTGGGATCAGAGAGGACTGCAATTCTCCTCCCAGTTGGGAACTTCGCATAGAAGAGGTGTGGCATCCTGTAGAGATAGGGTCCCATACTGCACACTGGTGGTCTCTTTCCTGTGCTTTTCACATCCTCTGAAGTCATAATAGAACCTCAGCTCTGCTTTCTCCCAGGTACCTTAGTATTTTTCAATTCTATCTCTGGATATCTTCTTGTCTTCTTTAGTATTTTCCTTAGAAACTCTTCTGGCTGCTATAAAAGCTGCATAGATTTCCTTGAGACCAAGACTGCTCTTACCTTTTTTTTTTTTTTTTTTTTTAAGCCATGATGCATGAAAAGTACTGATTTTCCATTACACTGAAACCATTATGTTGTCAGTAAAGGAAATCTCGGCAGAGTCATCAGACAGGTTGCTCAGCACTACTCAGACAAGAGCACAGTGAGCCTTTTAGTTTCATTAGCTGAGCACATGCTGTGGCACTCATTGTGGTTATTTGGTTTAATATTTTGAAGGATAAGAATATGTCAGTACTTAGATATAGACATATATTTTAGAATCAGCACTGTACAGCATAGTGCTGCATAAAGTGTGCTACTGTTTTATGGGTCCTACCTGAAGCTGA
The DNA here is from genome assembly GCA_006408675.1 of Madoqua kirkii. Lineage (NCBI taxonomy): Eukaryota > Metazoa > Chordata > Mammalia > Artiodactyla > Bovidae > Madoqua > Madoqua kirkii. Next base: position 9,042 of record SJYC01126769.1, read on the forward strand.
TTTGATGGGAAAAAAAAGGAATTCATCTAATTTGAGGATCTAGGACCTCTGCTAGGACATGACTTTAGGGAATGTTTAAAATGATAATTGTGTTCTCTTGGAACCTAATGGTATTTGTTGTGTTAGTCTCTGAATAGTGAGATTATGGATATTTTTTGTATTTTTCTGTATTTTAAACATTTCTATGAAAGGTTATGTTGCTTTTATAAAAAGGGAGATAAACTTATTTTGAAATAATTAATGTCCCTAAACCACCCATGCTTATATGGTTCTTGTCAGCAAATTATACAAGGATAAATAATGGCTGTGTAACTATAACTCTCTTACTGTATAGCTCTTTTTGAAACCTGGCAGTAGATCTCCAGATTTAGACATGAACCAGGGAAGGCACTTACTTGTTGTTTACTAGGCATTTTACATTCATTCTCTCACTCATTCATCAAAACAGTCTTCAGACTCAGGAGACACACTGAGCAGGGAAGAAAGTTAGGAATAATAGAAAACTGTGACGTAAAAACACTCTTCAGACACCCTTGTAAAACGCCTGGGCTAGGTTAACTCCATTATCAGAGAAAGGAAAGAGCAATGGTTTCAAGGCTGCATGAGAGGAATTGGGGAATTGACAGAGGAAGCTAGTTTGGCCTGAAGGTTATGAGGGATGAAGGTTGGGAACTTGTTCTACTTAACTCAGTGTTTAGTTTGAAATGACGACAAAATACTCACATGGAAACAATTGGTAGGAAGTTTATGGTGTGGGTTTGCAATTTGGATGAACAGGGTCAGAGTTCCAGAGATTAAAGTTTAGAAGTCATTACTTTGACAATAGTATTGTCATTGTCTCACTGTCTCTTTGGACCTTTCAGTCAGTCAGTTCAGTCATTCAGTTGTGTCCGACTCTTTGCAACCCCATGAATCGCAGCACGCCCTGCCTCCCTGTCCATCACCAACTCCCAGGTTCACTCAGACTCATGTCCATCGAGTCGGTGATGCCATCCAGCCGTCTCATCCTCTATCGTCCCCTTCTCCTCCTGCCCCCAATCCCTCCCAGCATCAAAGTCTTTTCCAATGAGTCAACTCTTCTCATGAGGTGGCCAGAGTACTGGAGTTTCAGCTTTAGCATCATTCCTTCCAAAGAAATCCCAGGGTTGATCTCCTTCAGAATGGACTGGTTGGATCTCCTTGCAGTCCAGGGGACTCTCAAGAGTCTTCAACACCACAGTTCCAAAGCATCAATTCTTCGGCGCTCAGCTTTCTTCACGGTCCAATTCACATCCATACATGACCACAGGAAAAACCATAGCCTTGACTAGACGGACCTTTGTTGGCAAAGTAAAAAGTCTCTGCTTTTGAATGTGCTATCTAGGTTGGTCAGAACTTTTCTTCCAAGGAGTAAGCATCTTCTAATTTCATGGCTGCAGTCACCATCTGCAGTGATTTTGGAGCCCCCCAAAATAAAGTCTGACACTGTTTCCACTGTTTCCCCATCTATTTTCCATGAAATGATGGGACCAGATGCCATGATCTTTGTTTTCTGAATGTTGAGCTTCAAGCCAGTTTTTTCACTCTCCTCTTTCACTTTCATCAAGAGGTTTTTTAGTTCCTCTTCACTTTTTGCCATAAGGGTGGTGTCATCTGCATATCTGAGGTTCTTGATATTTCTCCCGGCAATCTTGATTCCAGCTTGTGCTTCTTCCAGCTCAGTACTCTCCTCTTTCACTTTCATCAAGAGGTTTTTTAGTTCCTCTTCACTTTTTGCCATAAGGGTGGTGTCATCTGCATATCTGAGGTTCTTGATATTTCTCCCGGCAATCTTGATTCCAGCTTGTGCTTCTTCCAGCTCAGCGTTTCTCATGATGTACTCTGCATAGAAGTTAAATAAGCAGGCTGACAATATACAGCCTTGACGTACTCCTTTTCCAATTTGGAACCAGTTTGTTGTTCCATGTCCTAGTTCTAATTGTTGCTTCCTGACCTGCATATAGGTTTCTGAAAAGGCAGGTCAGGTGTTCTGGTAGTCCCATCTCTTTCTTACTATAAACTAAAAAGAAAAGTTGCATTTATTCTCAAGGATTTTATTTATACTCATAGAGAGCCTAGAAATACTCTGTTTGGGGTTTTCCATAGTTACCATCAAGCTTCAGTTTCAACTCAGTCAGCTTTGTCTAAAATAAAATCTGAAAGAAACTCTTAACATTTTTATCTTTTGTGTTTAATTCTTTAAAACTATAAAGAGATAATGTTCCTGGTCTTAGTTATTTCAAGCAGTAGACAGCTGTGATTTGGCTGAAGACTTCAACTCATAAGAAGAGTTTTTTGTTTTCTCGCTTTTGCTGGAGCAGCTTCTGGATAAAGCAGGCCTCAGAGCTGCCACCAGCCCTCGTTGCTCTCTCAGCAGTCTGCAGTGCCTCACGTCCGGGGTTCTTCTGTTGTGAACTGCAGCTGAGTTTGTTCCTTAGTATTTCTTTTATATGCAGTTGTCATGTAATCTGATCAGTGCTTGAGTATGAACAAAACATAAACTTTCTATATTTTAAATATCATATGTTGAATTTTTTTTCAACATAATTCATCTTAAACATTGGTGAGTGCTAATTTGTAACTTGATGATGTCCTAAAGGCTATTGTTTTTTTCTAAAGCTGTTTGTGCACCTCCTTTAGCTGGGACATTGCGGGGAGAGGGAGGGCCTTTTGGTTATCCTGGCATTTGGAGTATCCTCCCATAGCAACACTCCTCTTATAAAATGTGAGGCCAGATAAACAGAATAGTGCAAAATTGAAAGCAAATAGTCATTGAGTATAGGACTAAAGATCGTCCTATGACTGTTGTAATAAGTTTTAGTGGCCAGACATTGTGAGAGTATTTTTGTTTATTTTGTTTTCAGAACTTAAGGAAAAAAATTGAGAGTGATTGGGAGGTAGATTCTTTGCAATTAGAAAATGGAGGTGTTTATATGTACTTAGTCTAGCCTTTTTTTCTCTCTGGCAAAACAAAAGGAATAGGTATGTATTAAAAATACCTGTGTCCTTATCTGGGTAAATATGTGCATGTGTTAATGCTGAGAGTTGTGTACATATGTCCATGCTTGTCATTTACCCTTAATGGGAAAACTTGAATTCTTCTACTGTTTACAGTCTATACCCTGTCCACCCTCTTACCCTATTCGCACCTCCCCCCTTATATTGTGTTTCCCTTTAACCTAAACAAACCTCTGAATTCCCTTTCTTATTTACTAAACAAGGTTGAGTTGCATAACTAACAATAGGAGCCCAGCTCACTAGGCTTTTACAGTGTTTCTGTTTTCATCAATATTTCTTTTTTCTTAGACTTAAATAATGTAACTTGAGCTATTTTCTGACTTAAGGCAGTTTACCTTTTACTGTTCCTCTCAAGGTTCAAAACAAAACAGACTAAAAAGTGTAGTCAAGGGAAAGAAAATAGCCATTTCTGGCGCTCTGTAGACTTTGTTGGAATAGGTGCCATGCCTTCTTTTACAGCCTCATGATGCCTAGCAATGGTGTTAAATGTATGGCAGACATTTAGCAAATACGTGTTTGCATTTCTTCCCAAAATTTGAGGCATGCTGCGGGGAAGGGAGGAGATGGAGGTGAGCAAGAGTCACCTAGGACGGAGTAGATGCTTACCTTGCTTTTTGAGTTAGTGAGGCATAGCATACTCTCTCAGAAATACTTCTGTTGTCTGCAGTATGTACTGCTTTCATGGAAAGAAAGCAAAACATTAGAGGAAAATAAGCACATCAATGTGAGAAGCCCATGTTTACTTTCTTTCAAAGCTTTTTATGGCTTAGAACCATGTAGAACGTGAAAAAAGTAATTTAAGATGATTAACATTTCCCTTAAGATAATTATAGTTTAAGAGTACAAGTAAATATCTTTTCAGATCTAATATATTGTGAGGAGGACCCTGAATGTATCAGAGATTCAACAATAGTTTAGGGTATAAGTAAGGACTAAGAATCCCATTAACTTTATTATATTCTTACTTTAAGAAGGATGGAATATACTCTTACTTTAAGGTAATGTCAGTTATTTAGCTATAACCATTAATTGCACAGTTTTTTCTGTTATTATAGTCAGTAACTCAATATATGAACTGTGAACTCCCTGATGTTCAAGCTGGTTTTAGAAAAGGCAGAGGAACCAGAGATCAAATTGCCAACATCTGCTGGATCATGGAAAAAGCAAGAGGGTTCCAGAAAAACATCTATTTCTGCTTTACTGACTATGCCAAAGCCTTTGACTGTGTGGATCACAAAAAACTGTGGAAAATTCTGAGAGATGGGAATCCCAGACCACCTAACCTGCCTCTTGAGAAATCTGTATGCAGGTCAGGAAGCAACAGATAGAACTGGACATGGAACAACAAACTGGTTCCAAATTGGAAAAGGAGTACATCAAGGGTGTAAATTGTCAGCCTGCTTATTTAACTTCTATGCAGAGTACATCATGAGAAACGCTGGGCTAGTGGAAACACAAGCTGGAATCAAGATTGCCAGAAGAAATATCAATAACCTCAGATATGCAGATGACACCACCCTATGACAGAAAGTGAAAAGGAACTAAAAAGCCTCTTGATGAAAGTGAAAGAGGATTCTGAAAGAGATGGGAATACAAGACCACTTGACCAGCCTCTTGAGAAATCTGTATGCAGGTCAGGAAGCAACAGTGAGGACTGGACATGGAACAACAGACTGGTTCCAAATAGGAAAAGGAGTACATCAAGGCTGTATATTGTCACCCTGTTTATTTAACTTATATGCAGAGTACATCATAAAAGACGCTGAACTGGAAGAAACACAAGCTGGAATCAAGATTGCCAGGAGAAATATCAATAACCTCAGATATGCAGATGACACCACACTTACGGCAGAAAGTGAGGAGGAGCTAAAAAGCCTCTTGATGAAAGTGAAAGAGGAGAGTAAAAAAGTTGGCTTAAAGCTCAACATTCAGAAAACGAAGATCATGGCATCTGGTCCCATCACTTCATGGGAAATAGATGGGGAAACAGTGGAAACAGTGTCAGACTTTATTTTTTGAGGGGCTCCAAAATCACTGCATCAAGGCTATGGTTTTTCCTGTGGTCATGTATGGATGTGAAAGTTGGACTGTGAAGAAGGCTGAGCACCGAAGAATTGATGCTTTTGAAATGTGGTGTTGGAGAAGACTCTTGAGAGTCCCTTGGACTGCAAGGAGATCCAACCAGTCCATTCTGAAGGAAATCAACCCTGGGATTTCCTTGGAAGCAATGACGCTAAAGCTGAAAGTCCAGTACTTTGGCCACCTCATGCAAAGAGTTGACTCATTGGAAAAGACTCTGATGCTGTGAAGGATTGGGACAGGAGGAGACGGGGACAACCGAGCATGAGATGGCTGGATAGCGTCACAGACTCGATGGAGGTGAGTCTGAGTGAACTCCGAGAGATGGTGAGGAACAGGGAGGCTTGTCGTGCTGAGATTCATGGGGTCGCAAAGAGTTGGACGACTGAGTGACTGAAGTGTACTGAACTGAATGATGATATTGATTTTCCTTTAAACTGAATATGCCAGAATGTACACACTAAGGAATATTGTCCTTCAAAGGAGACATTTTGGGAAATTAATCTCTTATGTTAGCAAAATATTTTGTTAGAAATGTCCATTAAAGCTTTCTTAATAGCTATACCAATTGCTGAGGAAAATCAGTTTCATTACATAAAGGCATTTTCCAGGCAAGAATACTGGAGCTGGTTGTTATTTAGATCTCTAGGTGATCTTCCTGACCCAGGGATCAAACCTTAGTCTCCTCCATTATTACACAGATTGTTTACCACTTTATTGAACAGAGTGAAACCTGAAAAACATTTGACTGTAAATAAAACAAGTCTGTCTTTAGAAAATACCAAGTGTTAAGTGGAATAATTAAGCAGTTTTTAAATTATGCCTGTAAACATGCATATGATCAATTGGCTGTCCCAAAGTTTAGGGAATACAAAGGATGGAGCATCTCAGGATGTAGCTGATATGGAGATTTGGAAGAATAATGCTCTTCTTAAGAGAAGGAGTCATGTTGTTTTATGTGGATTGAAGACCAAATCCTACTACAACTTTCATACTAGTGCCGAATGTATGAATCTAAATTAAATCTTAACAGATTGGAATCAAATTAATTTGGTGTGAAACTATGAGAGATAAAATCACGTAGGATGTGTGCTTTTTTGTTGGCCAACAGTTTCTTCTGACTGTTTTGTGAAGTATTGTGTTTTAAATAATGGTGCTTTTATGGTTATTAAACATTATAATATGATATTGCTTTTAAACAAAAATAAGAGGTCGGAGTCCTTAGAGATATTCCTGGAAGCAATTGAGTTGTTGAGTCCCTGTTACAATCGGGGGTGGATTGGATTGGGGGTGCTTCTAGTCAGTTATGAGAATAGTAGCTGCAGTGGATGTAGTTTGGGGCTGTGTTTATAAATTTTAATCACATAAATATTTTTGGAAATAATTCTTCCTTTGTTTTTTGGTGCTTTTCTGCTACTAAAAATCTTGCTTCAAAGTTTTCAGTTTCCTATAGTGGCAAAATAACTCCTATTGGACCAAGTCTCCTACAGATAACAACTTTGAACTCTGGACACAATATAAAAAGTAATCATTTGGGGACACTGGTAAGTGGTCAAAAGCAAGCAGATACTTGTTGGGCTCCACATGGGAAGAAGGAAACTGTATCATGTGAGGTTTTATGACTTTTAGACCAAGACAGATCTAAAAGGCATAAACAAAACAAAACAAAACAAAACAAAAACCTTTCATTGTTCAGAGGATAGACTTTCAGACAGTTACTGCAACTGAAAAATGTGGTAGAAATAATGGAAGAGGGGAGATAAAAAGGGAAAACCAAAATTATTTGTGTAGTCTCTACACAGATCTCTGTATGACTCACGAACCTCATGGATACTAGAAATATTTCAAGCAGCCCAGTTAAACTAAAAGATCTGAGGTAAAATTTCAATAACCACTCACTACAGACAAAACTATTACCAATTTGAATCTGGGTTAAGCCAAGATAGCTCCCTGAACAAAGTTTTTCTTTGGAGAAATGTAACAAAGTCTGAAGTGTCTATTAATACAATGTATACCTCACAAGATTGTGGATAAAATCAATTATATGCCCTGCCAAATAAAAAGAAGGAGGAAATTGTTATTTATGTTCTGGAGAAAAGACAATGAAATCTGGGATGATACAGCAGTATTAGCGACACGGATTATTAAAGCAGCTATTGCATCTAAGATCACGGGTATGAAGGAAAATTTGCCCGAATGGGGAACAAATGGAAATTCTAGAACGAAAATGTCATATCTGAAATAAATATCTGGATGGACCTAATAACAGATTGGTGATGACCAAAAATGTCAATAAATTTCAAGACATGAAAAAATTGCCAAGGCAGAGACAAATTTAAAACTATTCAGAATCCTATGGGCCAGTTTCAGAAATGGAAATGTATATTACTAGAGTCTCTCAATTAAATGAAAAAGGAAAGAAAATTATTAGAAATAATGTGCTGTGCTAAGTCACTCAGTCATGTCTGACTCTTTGTGACCCTATGGAGGAATTCTCCAGGCAAAAATACTGGAGTGGGTTGCCATGCCCTCTTTCAGTTTGAAATAATAATGCCTTACAAATTCCTAAATTTGGTGAAAAGTACATCTATAAATTCAGGAAACTTAGTTAACCTTAAGTTGAATGCATATAAGCCACAACACCCAAGGATATCAGACTACTGAAAGAAAAAGATCAAAAAAAATATTGAAAGTGACAGTTGAAGATTGGGGAGATCTGAATAAACATCTCATGAAAGAAGACACATAATGGGAAACTAAGCACATGAGAAGATGCTTAACATCATATGTTATGAGAGAATTATAAATTAATGCACCTGTGAGATGCTACTATACTCCTATCAAAGAGGCTAAAACCTAAAATACTAATAACACTAAATGCTCATGAAGATGTTGAGCTACAGGAATTTAGCTCACTGTTGCTGGGAATACAAGCTGGTACAGTCACTATGGAAGATAGTTTGGTGTTTTCTTGCTAAGATCATACTTTTACCATAGGATCCTGCAGTCACTCCCTGGTATTTACCTAAATGAGTAGAAAACTTGTGTACCTACAAACTTGTGTATGAGTGGATATAGCATCTCTATTCATAATTGCCAAAGCATAAAAGAGAAAGAGATATTCTTCAGTAAGTGAGTCAATAAATAAACCCAGATAGTGAACTATTATTCAGTGATAAAAATAAATAAGCTATCAATGCAGGAAAAAGACATAGAGGACTCTCAAATATATATTGCTAACAAAAGATCTACTTTAAGAAAGCTATGTACTGTATGCTTCCAACTATATAACCTTCTGGTAAAAGCAAGCCTGTGGAGACAGTGAAAAGATCAGTGGTTGCCAGGGATTTGTGGGGGCGGGGTAGGTGTCACACAAGAGATTTTTAGAACTGTAAAGCTATCCGGTCTGATATAGTACTATAATAGTAGGTGTGTGCTTGCTTAATCGTGTTTGACTCTTTGCAACCCCATGAACTGTAGCCTGCCAGGCTCCTCTGTCCAAGGGATTTCCCAGGCAAGAGTACTGGAGCGGTTGCTATTTCCTTCTTCAGAGGATCCTCCTGACCCAGGGATGGAGCTCGCATCTCTGCCGTTTCCTGCATTGCAGGCGGACTCTTTACCACTGGTGCCACCTGGGGAAGCCCTTTTTTCTTTCAGAGATAGGACTTGGGGACTAAATAACAGTTATAGTTTTATCAAAAACCATCACATGTACAGCACAGAGACAAATCTAAGGCAATGAGAATTTGATCAGAATTACACTAAATTTAGGAAGTGATTTGGGGATATGACCTAGTCATGATTACAAGTATATTTCAAAGTGCTACTTTTTCAATAGTTGTGCATGTCTGACTCGCTCCGTCCCATGGGCTGTAGCCCGTTAGGCTCCTCTGTCCATGGAATTTTCCAAGCAAAAATACTGGAGTGTGTTGCCATTTCCTTCACCAGGGGATTTTCCTCAGCCAGGGATTGATCCTGCATCCCTGGTGTCTCCTGCATTAGCAAGTGGATTCTTTACCACTGTTGCCAGCTGGGAAGCCATTCCAAACAGGAATATTATTTAAGAACATGTGACACATGTATGAAATTCTTAAGATAGTTTTCTTAGTAGTGTAAAACTAGTAATACTTTGATTAATTAATATTAGGACTGATTTTAGTAGGTATTCTTGAAAACATTTATCATGTCCTGTTATCTTCATTCTTACTAAAATGTATGGTCGTATAATTCTAGAAAGATATTTTCAAGTCTTGATTATTTGGCTTTCGTTAAATTCATGTTATTAAGATGATTATAGGACTCTCAAATATATATTGCTAACAAAAGGATCTACTTTAAGAAAGCTATGTACTGTATGCTTCCAACTATATAACCTTCTGGTAAAAGCAAGCCTGTGGAGACAGTGAAAAGATCAGTGGTTGCCAGGGATTTGTGGGGGCGGGGTAGGTGTCACACAAGAGATTTTTAGAACTGTAAAGCTATCCGGTCTGATATAGTACTATAATAGTAGGTGTGTGCTTGCTTAATCGTGTTTGACTCTTTGCAACCCCATGAACTGTAGCCTGCCAGGCTCCTCTGTCCAAGGGATTTCCCAGGCAAGAGTACTGGAGCGGTTGCTATTTCCTTCTTCAGAGGATCCTCCTGACCCAGGGATGGAGCTCGCATCTCTGCCGTTTCCTGCATTGCAGGCGGACTCTTTACCACTGGTGCCACCTGGGGAAGCCCTTTTTTCTTTCAGAGATAGGACTTGGGGACTAAATAACAGTTATAGTTTTATCAAAAACCATCACATGTACAGCACAGAGACAAATCTAAGGCAATGAGAATTTGATCAGAATTACACTAAATTTAGGAAGTGATTTGGGGATATGACCTAGTCATGATTACAAGTATATTTCAAAGTGCTACTTTTTCAATAGTTGTGCATGTCTGACTCGCTCCGTCCCATGGGCTGTAGCCCGTTAGGCTCCTCTGTCCATGGAATTTTCCAAGCAAAAATACTGGAGTGTGTTGCCATTTCCTTCACCAGGGGATTTTCCTCAGCCAGGGATTGATCCTGCATCCCTGGTGTCTCCTGCATTAGCAAGTGGATTCTTTACCACTGTTGCCAGCTGGGAAGCCATTCCAAACAGGAATATTATTTAAGAACATGTGACACATGTATGAAATTCTTAAGATAGTTTTCTTAGTAGTGTAAAACTAGTAATACTTTGATTAATTAATATTAGGACTGATTTTAGTAGGTATTCTTGAAAACATTTATCATGTCCTGTTATCTTCATTCTTACTAAAATGTATGGTCGTATAATTCTAGAAAGATATTTTCAAGTCTTGATTATTTGGCTTTCAGTTAAATTCATGTTATTAAGATGATTAGATGTTTCCTTGTAAAATTAGATGAAGGTAAATATATTAGTGAAGTTAAGACAGCATTTTGGATTTGAATTTTGATCCTCAAATTAACAAGTAACCAAATAATTCAGTCCAAGGAGCTTTGGTTTTGGATGTTAGCTTCAATTTTCTTTAATTCATATGTTAATAATTTTCAAATGAAAAAACATATCATATCACAACACATTTTTATAATAATATATGCATAACAGTATTGCGCATTTCAGAAACCTAAAGTAACAAAATGAAATCTTAAATATGCAGCAATGAGTTGAAATATAGTTACATGTAATAGAAAGTTTTATGCTTGAGAACTGAAAAGGAAGTTAATATGTCTCATTCATATTCTCTCTATTATTCCACAGTGTCAGTTAATTACTGTAGAGGCAGGTGGGTGTTCTGTAGATCTTCCAGAGTACTTAAGCATTGCCCTCTCCTTGTTCATTTTTAAAATCTTCTTGGAAAAGAAGTGCAAATTTTAGAATCTTCATTGAAATTTGACTCTTTGTTTTGATCCTCTTTTTACCAAAAAAAAAAAAGATGTAAGAGCCTTGAGAAACTTAAATAACACTAAGGTACAATTAAGTAGATTCTGATTAACTGGGTAACACCATTTGTTCTGAGCAGAAAGAAAAGGTGGATAAAATATGAAAAAATAAAGTATTGTTATTTGTTCTTTCAGTATAGAAATTACTTACGTTTATATAGCTTTCTCCAACATGTTGAACACATTACTGGAACTAGAAGAATTAATGCAATCTGACACACTTGTGGCTCAGCTGGTAAACAATCCGCTTGCAATGCGGGAGACCTGAGTTCAATCCCTGGGTTGGAAAGATCCCTTGGAGAAGAGAAAGGCTACCCACTTCATTATTCTGGCCTAGAGAATTCCATGGACTATACAGTCCATGGGATTGCAAAGAGTCAGACACGACTGAGTGACTTTCACTTTCAGTTGGAAATGAGTACCGCTTGTATATTAACTGGTTGCTGTGGAATGTAGAACAGCAGATCTTGAATTAGGCATTTCTAAAGAGATCCTTTTGATTTCTATTTTTGGGTTTTTCTGGCAAGAATACAGGACTGGGTTATATAATCCAATGGATATTCATGTAAAGGATGAATATGTCTGATCCTTAGCAAAGAATCATATTGATATATTTTCTGTATTTCCAGAGAGGAAGGGTTTACATTCTTTCTCCTTAAACTATTTCAATGCTTTGTACACTTCAAAACTGTATAAAAAGCCAAGTCACATAACAAGTGCTTGGTCCATCAAACAAGTTCTCATCAAATCTCAGTCTAAATACACATTTCATTATGAAGGTGTTTATGGCTAAAATCTGCCAAATCTTCAGAAAGTATCATTCATAATATCTTCATGTAGCTAATAAGTTGTTAGAAAAATGAAAAAAGGATAGACTTGGTCCTCAAGTGGTAGTGATGCTGCTTCCACTCATATGTTCTCATTTATTCTCTGCCAGAATGTTTATGTGCTACTGTGTAGTCCCACGCATGCCATCTGTTCCTATTGTCAAGGCCAGGAAGCTTAGGTAGCAAGAGGGTGCTGCATTCTTGATTTCTGAAGAGATTAATTAGCTACACCCAGAAATGCATTCTGTTTTTTTGGCTACTTTCTATACCTTCAAATCATATAAACTCTCCTGCAAATATGGGCAATGTGTTACGTGGGAAATTAGATAAAAGAGTATGAAGCCAGGGGAAATTTAGTATAATCATGAACAGTTAAGGGCATGCTCTTTCATCAAACACACTGGACTGAAATTTTGGCTCAGGTTCTTACTAGCTCCATGACCTTGGGCAAGTTAATAACAGACTTTAAACTGCAGCATCCTTGTTTGTGAATTTTAGAGATAACAAAAGTACCTTGTCTATTATGTTTGCTTATGAAGTAACACATGCAAAACTCTTATCAAAGTACATAGCTTATTGTAAGCAGTCCATCTTCATTATCTGTTATTATATGTACCTTACTAAGTACAATAGTAATTTTAGTTCTTTGTTAGTGCCCAAAATTATACTGTAAAATAGATCTGAAATGCAAAATATATTGTACTTTATTGTGGATTGAAGTAAACATACTTGATAGTGTATTCTCAAGCTTATATAATATTATCCATGATTAATTTGGCTATAACATCTAGTTTTCTGACATGATCTGCATTTCTTTCCTTCAGCCTAGGGTACTTAAATAGGCATTTTTTTTAAGCCAATTTATTTCATTTGTACACTTTGTTTTGTGTGTTTTAGTTGAAGGGAAATATTCATCATTATTTGATTTCAGAATAAGCATAGTTTCAAAGTATTGGCAACAATTGGCAGTATTGGAGAAACTATCAGAGGAGATGGGAGGATGGTGCTGTGACAACTGTGAAAATCATTTGGAGAGGATACAGTTTTAACAAATGATGTTTTATAAAGAAAACCATTTATTCAAGTAAATGGCAAAAGTCAGCCTGTGATATAAACACAATAAATTAACCATTTTGAGAAATTATAGCTGAAGTCAATTAACCAATAGATAAATCCATCAGAGACAGATCCCACTTCACCTTCTTCAGTAAAAGGAGCTGTCTCTTTTTCAGATAATTGCTGTATTTTTGTAAATAACATCCCTTTGACAGACATTTTTAAAATATATTTTATTATCTTTTAACTTTTTCTCCTAGATATTTCAAGAATATTTTTGCAAAGAGTTACAAGACTGTTCTGGACCAAGAAGTACTTTATAAAATTAGCTATACCTTACAAAATGTTAATTGTGTTTATATGAGTGCTTTCCCAGATGTAGTATTTTCAGTTACTCTTTGTCAATGTCTCATAGTTACTGCAATCCAGATGTACTTAACAGATGGGTGCAGAGTTTGTAATACAAAAGTTTTTGCAGAAAATTTATGATCTTCTCATTTGTCTCAGTTACATTTTCTGGTGCTACCCACTCTTCCTCTGTGTTTTTCTAATATTATTTGCCATTGATATAAATAGATTGTAATACAAAATAATATGTTATGTAAGATTTTCTTTAGTATATAATGTGTTTCAAATATGTGAGTTCTAAAGCATAGTGAGAATAATACAGACTTTTCCATTAAAGATCAAGGATTTTACAGTGATGGAGCCAGATATATCAATTGATCAGAATTAGCATTGTAAGGAGTATGCTGATAGTGGCAGAAGGCACCATGAGGAAAAGGAGGGCTGTGGAGAGTATTCCAATCTGGAAATCTAGGGGTCAATCTGAGCTTATAATAAATTAAGCTTCTGAGGTGTCCACCAGAAGGCAATAGGCAGCCTCTAGAAGGGAGGAAATCAAATTTTGTTGATACGACTTTGCCTTATTTCTGTTCTGAAGTCTATCAAGTTCATCTTTCCCTTTAGGTCTCTAGCTCAAAGTGTTGCTTTTACTAGGAACTATCTTTAATAAGGATATCGTGGCCAATACTTTTTGCCATTCAGATCTGAGCTCAAATGTCACCTTTTAAAAATAGGTTTTCCTCGATCTTTTTTGAGTTACTTTGCTTATTTTTTAATGTTGTTTCTCAATCTTGATCATTTACTTGATTTTACTGATCAATGTTTCTGTCCACTTGCATTGCCCCTCCTATTTCAATGCAAATGTAATGAGAATACTGTTCTTGCCTTATTCCCTGCATTGTCATTAGCAGCAAGGGACAGTCCTGGATGAACACAGTTGCTCGATAACTCCCTGTTCAGTGGATGGATGCATGCATGAATTAATAAAAGCATAGGAGATCATGTTAGTGAATGGAAGCATAGGAGGCCCAGATAGATTTTTATTTTAGGGTAGTCCTTCACCCACTGAAAGGATCAAAAGGTAACAAATATATAAGGGATTCACAATGAGGCTTACTAACGATGAACTGCCAGTGTAGAATTTCTTCTAATTCTCCCTTCTGGGGTTGTTAGACTGTGGTGAAGAACTGAACATATAGGCAAGGATTAAGTGATTCTTCAAGCAACACAGGAGAAGGGTGAAAAAAATCACTTCACTGTTTTACCTGCTCTTTATCTAAAAAGTAAAAATCTTTAGGCAAAAGCCTCACTGACATCTGAGTTAGGTGAAAATTAGCTTTCCAAAAGTAGAGTACTCATAATTGACCTATTAGACAGAAATAGCCGGTTGTCTCAGTTAACTGGCACTGTCTTTGCTCACCAGCACAATGATACTATTCTATGATAGACATCATATGTTCAACAGAATTAAAATCTGGTAAGAGATATGAACATAATCTCTTTTTGGCTCTTCACATAGACTAAGTAAAGGTTCTGGCTCCTTATGATGCCAGTTCATTATTAGACTAGTTTATTTTGGGGATAATGCCTAGCAGTGTGCTTCAAGAGATAAGAGACAACATCAGGCTAATATAGAGTTTATTCCCGAATCTTAAGAAGTTTTAATACAAAAGCTTTCAGCTGTTGTTTACATACAATCAGATTTGTTTACATATAATAAAAAAGTTAACTTTCAGTAAGCTGTGAACATAAGCAGAATATCTCACTCTGCTAAAAGACAGAATCAGAATTACGGCTAGGACGGTGGAGGAATAGGATGGGGAGACCACTTTCTTCCCCACAAATTCATCAAAAGAACATTTAAGTGCTGTGTAAATTCCACAAAACAACTTCTGAATGCCAGCAGAGGACATCAGGCACCCAGAAAAGCAACTCATTGTCTTCACAAGGAGGTAGGAAAAAATATAAAAGACAAAAAAAGAGACAAAAGAGGTAAGGATGGAGCTCTGTCCCAAGAAAGAAGTATTAAAAAGAGAGGTTTCCAATCACCAGGAAGCACTCTCATTGCCACCTCTGTGGTGAGCCTTGAAAGTACAGAGGGCAACATAACAGGGAAGAAAAATACATAAATAATTAAAACTCACAGATTACAAGCTCAACAGTAACTCCCCCAGCGGAGAAACAGCGCAGACACCTGCACCCTCCACTAGTAAGCAGGGGCTGGGCAGGGAGGCGCAGGCTGCATTGCTTAGAGTAAGAACTTGGCCTGAATGCCCCTAGGGCAATCTGAGTGATCTAACTTGGGCTAACAAACCAGACTGTGGGATAGCTACCACGTGAAACGCCAGCCCTAACCTAAGACACCTCCAGCCCCATTCACAGAACAAAGGACTAAACAGAGATAGCCTGCTGCAGACCTTTTGGTGACAGGCAGACAGAGCCAGAAGGGGGCAATCACAGCCCCAGAGAGACATTATCTACCAAACTGCAAGCAGGCTTCTTTTCTAACTAAGACTTCTTGGGGTTCTGGCCAGTCAACATCTGCCTGAGAAGGTGTGCTGGTTGTACACTCAGAAAACTGAGTGGCAGGGATGGAGGAGGTGATAAGTAGCAACTGCGCATGCCAAACATCTCATCACCTAAGCTGCTCAGACCTGGGAAGGGCACAAAATGCAGGCCCAACCAAGTCTGTTCTTCTGAGGACTACCCAAGTGCCTGAACCTATGTGGCTTAGACCTGGGAGATGCAGGCAGCCCAAGGCCAGCCTTGGACAGTTCCCTGGGGAGCAACCTAGAGCCTGAGCAGTGTGGGCAGGGAAGGCACATGCGCCGTGAGTGGTAACAGGCCCAGTGAGGCTGAGACACTGAGAGCACACGCCAGTGTTATTTGGGAGTGTCCCTTCCTCCCCACAGTCTGATTGAAGAAGTGAGCCTAAAATAAGTGTCCACCACCGCCCCCCTTGTGTTAGGGCAGAAATCAGACACTGAAGAGACCAGCAAACAGAAGAAGATAAAACAGAGGGAACCACTTTGGAAGTGACAGGTGCAATAGATTAAAACCCTGTAGTTAGTACCGACTACATAGGAAGGGGCTTATATTGAGAAATATAAGCCAGAAGAAACTATCCAAAAATGAACAGCCCCACACTGCCCACAACAACACCAGAGAAAGTCCTAGATATATCTTTACTATTTTTATGATCATTCTTTTCTTTCTCTTTTCTTCTTTTTAAATTTTAAAGTCCTCTATTACGCCTTTAATTTTCATTTTTATAACTTACTATTACTTTGCAAAAAAAACAGACTATTTTTTAAAGCAAACTTTATATATATAATATAGATAGATAGATAGATAGATAGATAGATAGATAGATATAATCCAACCTCTACTCTAGATGTTTAATCTTTGCTTTTTGGTATTTGTTATCAATTTTGTACCTTTAAAAACCCAATATTCAGTACCCATTTTTAGTTAGGAGAGAGATTACTGGCTTGACTGCTCTCTCTCCATTTGGATTCTCCTTTTTCTCCACCAGGTCGCCTCTGCCTTCTCTCTCTCCCTTTTCTTCTCTACCCAACTCTGTGTATCTCTGTGTGTTCCAGATGGTGGAGAACACATAGGGAAATGATTACTGGCTGGATCTGTCTCTCTCCTTTTGATTTCCCCCTTTTATCCTCCTGGCCACTTCTGTCTCCTTCCTCCCTTTTCTTTTCTCTGTATAACTCCATGAACATCTCTGAGCAGTCCAGACTGTGGAGGACATATAAAGAGGTGATTACTGGCTAGCTTGCTCTCTCCTCTTTTGATTCCACCTCATCTCATTCAGGTCACCTCTAACTCCCTCCTCCCTCTTCTCTTCTCCATGTAACTC
>SJYC01126770.1:0-12341 GCA_006408675.1 Madoqua kirkii
TGGAAAAGACTCTGATGCTGGGAGGGATTGGAGGCAGGAGGAGAAGGGGACGACAGAAGATGAGATGGCTCGATGGCATCACCGACTCGATGGACCTAAGTCTGAGTGAACTCCGGGAGATGGTGATGGACAGGGAGGCCTAGCGTGCTGCGATTCATGGGGTCGCAAAGAGTCGGACTCAACTGAGCAACTGAACTGAACTGAATTCAAAGGATGACAGGGGAGTTGGGGGTTGGGAGGTGGGGAGAAAAAAGGTGAGCCAGACTTGGGATCTATCCTAGTCACATGTTTGATTAATATACTTAATTTTTTTAAAATTCTTAAAAATTATAGTTATTCTTAACATTAGGTTGATGAAAAGAACTTAACTCACATCATGTTTCATATAGAATTGTAATAGTGATAATCCTGTATGTTAGGATTTCTTTTCTGGTATATTACAGATTTATTTCATATGTGTGTTATTATGAATTTAACTTATCAGAGACAAGTCCAATAAACAAAAGAGATGAGACAGAGAAAGAGGGGAATACACAGAGAATAAAAGCAAGACACATTGTAAATCAACTTTACTTCAATTAAAAAAAAACACAAAACGAAGTAAACACAGATAATGTGAGGCAGCTATGTATGTAGTGTTGGTGACCCAGGAACTGTATATAGATATGTTCTGTTATAGGAAATACTCAAAGCATACTACATTTTTATAAAAATGTGCGGTAAATGCTGGGAAAGGCTAGGAGAGCAAACATATTCTTCTCTTTGAGAGGATATGAGCCTCTGAGTTTAAAAAAATGCTTATCTGTTGCCTAATTTTAAGAAGCATGTTAATCGTTACTTAATATGTACAAGCAGATACATTCTTGAAATCTTTTTCCCCATTCTCAAAAGAACTCTCATTTTTTACTCTTGATATTTTTGAAAGATTCGTGTCAGTGATTTACTGTCATCTTTATTTCTGTAACTGTAGATATAAACATTATCCTTGGTATTTGCTCCTAAATCATGTGAAGTTACTATATTCTATAGGTAAAAGAACCTGGTTCTAGATAAAGCATAAGCCTTTATGGATTGAAAGGTAGAAGTATAGTAAGCAACCATAACACTGCCAAGTATGGTTACCTCCATTTGGATCCTGTGAAACAGTCCCTTACTCCTGCAGCTTTATTTCCAAACATAATTCCTGAGTGGATTCAGTCATGTAATTTCATATTGTTACTGTTTTTTTATTTATTTAGCAGACATTATCAGATATTATATACTGTGTACCAGGAGGTGTTCTGGACATTGTTCTGTACCCAGTGAGCAAAAGTGAAAAAAATTCTACCCTCCGAGTTTATAGCCTAGTAAAAGAAGCAGGGAAGCCTGGCATGCTGCAGTTCATGGGGTCCCCGAGTCAGACACAACTTAAACTGAACAGCAACGAAAGAAGCAACACTGATCAAATCGCACCAAAATTCATGTATGTATGTGTGTATAAACTGTGGCTGTAACCAGTGAGGCAGCAGGCTCTACTAGAATGTGATGTTGAAAGTTCACCAGGTAAATGAGAAGCAAGGTGTATTCCAGGCAATTGGAACAGTCTGTAGGAGGTAAACAGGGGCCAAACCATGCCGGCCTTATAAGCCACGTTAGGGAAGAGCTTATTTGAGTGTTGGTGGGAATCCATTGCAGGAATTCTTGGCAAATGACAAGTCTTAAAATGGCTCCGAGGCTGTAATAGAACCTAAGAGTGAATATAGGAGTTTAAATAGGATGATGGGAGTGAGGAAAGGGGAAGTGTTAATGGAAGTGGAGTGAGCTGAAGACTGCAAGAGATGCTTTAAATGGTAGAGCAGAGATACATGTAAATATGAAGAGCAGATTGGTATATGATTGGCACCTTTGACTTTTCTTATTCCTTTATTCAGCAAGTATTCAATACTTGTTTCAGTCACTGAGTTTAGCAGAAATATAATGGCCTTGCTGTCATAGAGTCAAGTAAGAGAAATAGACATTAACCAGATAATTATAGAGATACAAGCTGTGATTGGTTCTGTGAAGGGAAAATAGAGGGATCTTATGAGCATACAAAGGGAATATGTCTTGACATGAGAGAGGAAGTGACACCGGAGCTGATATCTAAAGGGATGGAGAGGAGGTAACCAGAGGTGTATAGGGAAAGGAATGATGGATGTGTGCTCGGTTGTGGCCAGGCTTCGCTGTCCATGGAATTCTCCAGGCAAGAAGACTGGAGTGCGTTGAAGATCCCCCTCCTCCAAGGGATTTCCCAGCCTAGACCCGGATCGAACCCAGATGCAGGATTGAACCTACATCTCCTGTGTCTCCTGCATTGCAGATGGATTTTTTACCTCTGAGCCATAGGGGAAAGGAATAGAAATATGCAAAAGCCAAAGGTCAGTGATTGCAAAGCGTGCGGAGAACCAGGAAGAGTAGCCCTGGATGAAGCTGGACAGATAGATCTGGCCAACACAAGGATGAAGTGACCTTCATACAAGGTTATTCATCACAGTATCACTGGTGATAGCAAAAGATGAGGAACACCTGAAACAGTTCAGCAGTGAAGAGCAAGCTGAATAAACTATGGCTCATTTATACAGTGGAATACTTTTCAGCCATTAAAAACAAGAGACGGGATATAATTAATAGAAAGATCCTCAGAGCATACTACTAATAATAAATGAAAAGACCAAGGTGCACAGCAGTGTATGTGGTACAAACCTTTTGTATAAGAAAGGAAAGACTTAAGAATGTATAATCTTATTTTCTTGTATTTGTATAAAGAAAACCCAAAGGAATTAGTTAACTTTTTTTTTTTTTTTTACCTGTAAGGGGAATAGAGTAGTTGGAGACAGGACTGAAAATCTTGATATATACTTCTGTCCTTTCCATTGTGGTCCTACCTATTCAAAGGATGATTTTGATTTAAAAGAAAAGAAAATATGTATAGATAGAAAATGTCTGTTTTTAAATAGGATACTGTCTGTTTTCAAAAAGACTCAACCAGTTTTCTGTTTTTTAAACATAATTTTATTACCTACGACCTATAGTTTTGTTCATAACTGAAAATCAAATGATTGATTCTGTGTTGGAAAGAATAGAAAAACAGTTTCATCTTAAGTGTGAGGTTAGAAACGATATGATAGTGCCTTCCATATACATCAGAAAATATTTTCCTGTATACTGCCATGTTTGCTGCATTTAATGGTTTGACTTCCAGGTTCCTTTAAAACTTTTTAAACACACATGAAACAGGAAAAATTTGCCTCTGATTTGCGTTGCCTCCTTTCCCTTTTTACAAAAGAGATGGAAGTTAACTATCTTTGCATCCATCATGCAACTAAAAAGAATTGAGAGTTGTACGTTGATTTTGAAATTAACAGCATCCAAGCCATACCTGTTGGCTGATTTTGAAATGAACAGCATCCAGTTACCTGTCTTGGTAATTTGCGGTCCTCAGCTGGGGGATGAGGAAGAAGGCACCCCTCGCCAGCCTCCCGTCAGGTGTGCTGGTTTCCAGCAGGCAGTTGAAGGAAAGACATTTTGTACACTAGATTTAAAAGCCTTCCCAAAGGGGTAGCTCATGAATTGCTGTTTATATATATTTGACTTCGTGTGTGTGTGTGTGTGTGTGTGTGTGTGTGTGTGTGTGGCAATTATGTTTAAAGCACTTGTGTTTTTGTGGCCTCATCTGGTCAGAAGTTCATGTTTCTGTGGCTTGTCTTAGAGGGGAGGGGAGTGTTCAGTGCTTCTCCTTTGTATAGGACTCACTTATTAAAATTGACTTCTTGACCATTACTGCTGCATTGTCTCTGTTCTGTTAAATGGTTGTACTTGTGTGTGCCTCAGATCCACATTTCACTTACTTTGCCAGCCTTGATTATCACCCAAGTCAGTTTGCCGGTTTGTCAGTTTGTGATAAAGGTGAGATTTTAAGTCTGCAACCAGTGTGAGATTTGAACAGATCACTGGTATCTGCATTCGTTCTAGTTACAGTAGCGTTACTGCACTTTTTGTTGTTGTTGTTCTTAGTCAGTAGTTACCATCTTGAGATTTACTTAAAAATAAACCCTTTAATTAGTGTCTCTGAGTAAAATCTCAGACTATACCAGCAATGTTTAAGAACTTGACTTTGCGTTGTTCTTTTTGACCTTTCCTTGAAGTCCTCTCAGTAATGACTCGGTCCTTTCCTGTTGACCATATATATATATATATTTCTTCCATGACTCATCTACACTTTGCTTTCTTAGATTTGAAATAATCACTTTATAACTAGATTTTTTTCTTTATTCCTCTTAAATCTTGTAACATTCTGATTTCATATTTCTTTAAATTTTCAAAAGATCCCTTTTAAAAATTATTCAATACATTTTTAAGGTGCTTACTTTGGGCTATTATAATGACTAAAGAAATATTATATAATTCTATTATGACAAACTCTCTGCTAACAAGCTTACAGTTTCATGGAGAACATTTCAGTTTTATACAAAATGGTGAGTGAAGCATGAGGAAGAAGAAACCTGGAATTTGATGAAGAAAACTTCAGTGAGGGCTGGAAGTGGCAGTGTGGCTTGTGCCAGACCATGGAGTGAGGAACACAACACTGGCAGAAAGAGGTCAGAAAAGTCTTCAAGAAATCTGGATCCTATGTTTCAATGATTTGTAAACTTTTGTTTTATTTTCTGTTCTCTTCCTAAAGCAAAACATAGTATTGCTGCTTATGGATTTTTTTTTTTTTTTTAAGAAAACTAATGGTTTTATTATAACAAATTTTGGTAAAGATTTTTCAAGTTTAAACAGTTGTTAGGTTCCTGGGATGAGAATTTTGCAAGCTGTTTAAGGAGAAAAAAGTTAACTTTCTAAGATAAAATAACCACACTATGAAGGAAAAGTATCTTGTGAATGTAAAGATGAGTTTGAATAGACCATTAGTTAATCTGTAAGTTCTTGTTGCCCAGTGTCCAAAAGGCCAGTGAGAACAGGATGACCTATTTAATGAAAGGAAATACCAAGTGCCTTAAGTACGCTCATGGCCCTAAATTAATTTTAAGCTAGGAGTTCATATGCTAACTGGAAAGATTTCTGCTATAAAATGTGTCCTTGAGCAACATGAGCGTTTATTTCTTCTTCTGTGTATTATCAGAGCGTCCAGGGCTTTCTCCAGTCAAAGCAGCAATCATACTGTGCTGTGAATGCCTGTTAGTCTGTTTCTTCTCCTAGACGTGAGTGCCACGGGTACATAGGGCATTCCCTTCCTATAGTAGCTGGACTGATGGACACGGATCTTTGAGTAATCTGCATGTACAGGAAGTCTATAGCCAGCCAGCTTTCCAGTTGTATTCCTTGCCTTAAAAAAAAAAAAAAAAAAAAATTAGAGGGAAAAGATTGGAGATAACCTTGGAAAACAGAAGTCATGTTGGTCACCTCTAAACCTGGAACCTTTGGAGGGAAAGGTGAGGACTGGGAGTTAGCTAGCTTAGGCATTTTTGCTAAAGGGGAGAAAACTTGTGCGAATCTGTTACTGGAGTTTACAGATTGCGTTTCATCAGTTATCTTCTTTGCAAAACAGGACTGCCCTTTTTTACCTCATGGCATTGGGCTCCACTCAGTCGTGTCCAACTCTGCAGCCCCGTGGACTGTAACCCTCCAGGCTACGCAGTCCATGGGGTTCTCCAGGCAAGAATACTGGAGTGTGCCATTTCTTTCTCCAGGGAATCTTCTTGACCCAGGGATGAAATCCAGGTCTCCTGTATTGCAAGCAGGAGCCACAAGGGAAGCCACTTTTCACCTCATAGGATGCTTTTTTTTTTGACTCACTCATCTCGGTGAGTCAGAAAAATGAAATCAGTTCTTCTACCTCCATATTTGTCTTTCCTTCTCTCTCTCCCTTCCCAAGCGCCAAGCGTCCACACCCATATTTCTGATAGTGCTTTTCTTTTTCAGCTGGTAGTTGCTTTTATGACAAGCCATTTCCAAAGCTATTACAAATAAAATTATACTTTGCAAACCTAATAAAAGGCCAAGATAGGTATATATCCCTGCTATTACTATTCTGGTTTCTTACTTACTGGAAAAAGATCAAGGATGCATAGAGAAGGCACGTCATTATACATTTTTAAATAGTTGAGAAAAAAGAAAGGAGTTACTACCTTACATATTAGTGGTTAGAGACTTCTTACTAAACAGTGATTTTGTTCCAGCTTTTCCTTTCATGTTTAAGCCAAGCTACTGCCCCCAAATTACTGTACACTTAATATAAAACTCTATTTTATAGAATTACTATAAAGGAGAGCCAAATAAGTTTGAAGAACTTAACAATTGTAAATAAAATTGTAAACTAATAACTTATTTTAACTAGAAATTACCTCATTTAAAAAAATTACCTCAGTGTCTCTGATAAGAAGGTATGTAATCTAAATTTGATTTGGAAAAAAATTCATTTGGTAGAAATAAAGTACTTTTTTATCGTTTGATGTCTATGAAGAAGTACTTTTATAGTTTTATAGTCAGTAACTTTGTAAATGGTAGTTATTTTCTATTGATACATGCTGTGTAGGCAGGAGAAAGTTTTTAGTGTTATCCACTTGGTATCATTGAATTAGACAAGTCTGCCTAGACAGCATATTAAAAAGCAGAGACATTACTTTGCCAACGAAGGTCCATCCAGTCTTAATTTCATGGCTGCAATCACCATCTGAGATGTGTATAAGAGACAGGTGTCTCTGATAAGAAGGTATGTAATCTAAATTTGATTTGGAAAAAAATTCATTTGGTAGAAATAAAGTACTTTTTTATCGTTTGATGTCTATGAAGAAGTACTTTTATAGTTTTATAGTCAGTAACTTTGTAAATGGTAGTTATTTTCTATTGATACATGCTGTGTAGGCAGGAGAAAGTTTTTAGTGTTATCCACTTGGTATCATTGAATTAGACAAGTCTGCCTAGACAGCATATTAAAAAGCAGAGACATTACTTTGCCAACGAAGGTCCATCCAGTTAGTTTTTCCAGTGGTCATGTATAGATATGAGAGTTGGACCGTGAAGAAAGCTGAGCACCGAAGAATTGATGCTTTTGAACTGTGGTGTTGGAGAAGACTCTTGAGAGTCCCTCGGACTGCAAGGAGATCCAACCAGTCCATTCTAAAGGAGATCAGCCCTGGGTGTTTATTGGAAAGACTGATGCTGAAGCTGAAACTCCAGTACTTCAGCCACCTGATGCGAAGAGCTGACTCATTGGAAAAGTCCCTGATACTGGGAAAGATTGAAAGCGAGAGGAGAAGGGGATGACAGAGGATGAGATGGTTGGATGGCATCACCGACTCAATGGACATGGGTTTGGGTGGACTCCAGGAGTTGGTGTTGGACAGAGAGGCCTGGCATGCTGTGGTTAATGGAGTCGCAGAGTTGGACACAACTGAGCAACTGAACTGAACTTGGTATCATGTATCAGTTTTGCTCTTAAATTTCTCTTACCCAATTTCTATTTAAAACCCCAGCTTTTCTCTGTGTGTTAGCAGTCAGTGTTGAAGTTTGTTTTGCTCTTTAACAATTACAGTATCGTATGGTGTATTTTAGGTCATTCACCAGATGTTGCTATAGTGGTTTTCCTTTTGTCTGGTCAGGGTTGCTCTTTGGGAGATCTTTATGAAAGTTCTCTGTGATTGACTTCACAATGATTTAGTGTATTTCTAAATTACTGTAACTGTTTCTGATGATAGGTGTTGAAAATTGATCAAATCTTTTGTCATCCCACAGGCAGAAAATGTTGCTCTGTCTTCTACCTCTATTTTAAATCTGGTTTTCTGTTGTGTTTTATTTAGCCTTATAACCACTTTAAGTTAGGAGATACATACATAAATAGATCAATATAGATTTTATTATTCCTACTCTGTAATTATGGGCTTCCCTGGTGGCTCAGAGGTTAAAGCGTCTGCCTCCAATGCGGGAGACCCGAGTTTGATCCCTGGGTTGGGAAGATCCCCTGGAGAAGGAAATGGCAATCCACTCCAGTATTCTTGCCTGGAGAATCCCATGGATGGAGAAGCCTAGTAGGTTATAGTCCGTGGGGTCGCAGAGTCAAACACGACTGAGTGACTTCACCTCACCTCACCTCACTCTGTAATTATAGAAAGATTATGTGAAAGTTTTTTTATTATATGAATATTTAATATTGCATTATTCTCCATAACTTTAGAAAGAATTAAAGTTTAGCTGCTCCAGCCCCTGCATTAGTTCCTTGTCCTGAGGCTGTGCTTGCAGCTTGAGGACAGAGACAGAACAGAAAGAAGGCTAAAGTGTCTTTTCTCCGTCACTGCTCTTCCTCTAGTTGATCTGTTAAACCTTTCCTTGTTTATTTTAAACTTTGTTTAAAAGCTTTCTAAAATGCTTATTGCCTTATGAATAGAGGCAGGTTAGAATAAGGGAAAGAAGCCAGTCTTGGAATAGACATTCCTAAGTTCCCCAAATCCTGTCTGCTTCCTGGATGTCTAAAACTTAGGTGAATTACTTAACTTTCTGAGTCTTTTTTTTTTTAATGATAACATGGAGAGAATAGAAGATTGCAAAGAGCAGATGTAAGGGTAACATTTATCTGTTGAACAGAAAGTGCTTCACAAAAGTTAGTGTCACCTACTATAATAAAGAATGGTCTACCAAAAATTCTTGGCTGTTTCTTTGATACTGTATGCTCATAACTTCTCATGATTTTATAACACAAATGTAGAAGTAATCTGAAAAAGTGTAATGACCCTAAAATATTTCCTTCAGCATTATGGCTTTTTGACCCTTCTTCTAAAAGCAGGGTTTGATGTTTTCCCCTCATTTTACTTTCTTCACATCTCTCCACAAGTCAGTTCTAATTGAGAAGCCAGAATCTTGCCCAGACTGACCTTTATAAAGTAAACCTAATGAAAAAACCAAATACTTAAAATAATGCTTTTGAGTCTTGTTAAAATTGCTTATATACAGTGACAACAGCATAATATCATTACCAAGGTTGCAAAAATTATCTTTAAAATTGTACCACAGCTGCTTTTCTAATAGTTGTTAATTTTTCCTTCTGTTGGTAATGGTTTATATTTATATACTGTATGCTCATAACTTCTCATGATTTTATAACACAAATGTAGAAGTAATCTGAAAAAGTGTAATGACCCTAAAATATTTCCTTCAGCATTATGGCTTTTTGACCCTTCTTCTAAAAGCAGGGTTTGATGTTTTCCCCTCATTTTACTTTCTTCACATCTCTCCACAAGTCAGTTCTAATTGAGAAGCCAGAATCTTGCCCAGACTGACCTTTATAAAGTAAACCTAATGAAAAAACCAAATACTTAAAATAATGCTTTTGAGTCTTGTTAAAATTGCTTATATACAGTGACAACAGCATAATATCATTACCAAGGTTGCAAAAATTATCTTTAAAATTGTACCACAGCTGCTTTTCTAATAGTTGTTAATTTTTCCCTCTGTTGGTAATGGTTTATATTTATTTAATAACCAAAACATCCTGAAGATTCTTTGTAGCTATCATAGCTTCACTGAATATATTATATGAGTCCATATCCTAGTGCAAATTAAAATTAGTCAAAAATAAGTAGAGAAAGACTAGAAAAAAAAATTTACAAGAAAAAGCAAAATATTCTGTTTTTAATTAATTTAATTTAGAAAGTATATTCTTATGGTAATTGATTTATTAGTTTGCTGCTGCTGCTGCTGCTGCTGCTGAGTCACTTCAGTTGTGTCCAACTCTGTGCGAGCCCATAGACGGCAGCCCACTAGGCTCCTCCGTCCCTGGGATTCTCCAGGCAAGAACACTGGAGTGGGTTGCCATTTCCTTCTCCAATGCATGACAGTGAAGAGTGAAAGTGAAGTTGCTCAGTCGTGTCTGACTTAGTGACCCCATGGACTGCAGCCTACCAGGCTCCTCCGTCCATGGGATTTTCCAGGCAAGAGTACTGAAGTGGGGTGCCATTGCCTTTAATTTACCTTTATTTTTGAGTTAGTAATGGTTGGATTAAAGAATCAACTTAATATTCTTATTTAAATTTGCATCTGATTTGAAGACTTAGGACCAGAATCAAAACTTGCACTAGAATAACACAGAATCAGTGCAAGAGAAAAGTGAGATGAGTTATCTGTTTTGGTATAAAACAGCTTCTGAGGTTAAAGTGACAGTGAAATTTTATACTTTATTTCCATAATTATAATTGAAAAGTTGTGAATCTCCAGAGCCTGTCTTTACCAGAAACTTCTGAAGTGTGAATACTTTAAAATGCTTTTACACATCAACCTTCTCACAGTTACCAAAAGAATGTTTTTGTGAAAATGGACATTGTCTCATTTTGTTGTGAAAATCAGAATTCAGTCCTGAAAAGCATCCTCTTTTCTTTCTGGATTGAGTTGCCCTGGGAGGTGGGGAGCCATTTTGAATACGGCTGGTGTCCCCGTTCTGAGGCTTGGTTAGGGTGTCTGTTAGGTTGGTGACTGTCAGAGGGTGAGGACCCTTGTGTCGGCATCACTAGGGCTAACTAAAAATTGTCTGATGCCCTTCCCACTTTCTTTTTGACTCTCTCCTAACTTTCGAGATTGTTGTCAGAGCTCTCTGCAGTTTAGTATTTGAATCAAATTCTGTGCTCTTTTATTGTCTTTTCCAATTCTAAAACATTGACAATTAAAATTCAAACCCAGAATATTTTGTGTCCCCCCAAAAAACAATAATTACCTAGACCCTATTTCTAAAAATTAGAATTTCACACTGAAAATACAGAGGCCTTTTAGTTTCTCTGTAATTCAGGAGCCAAGGGTCATCTGAAATTGGAAAACAAGAAAAGCGAAATACTAGAAGAGCCAGGTAGAAATATTACTTTGTGACTCAAGTAGGTTTACTAGTGTGAAAACCTTAAACAATAACTTAAAATAGGGAAGAACATTCATAAACTTGTACATAAACTTTCAGCTGAATTTAATACTTCTCTAATCGAAGTGCCAGTTTCTGTCCTTTAATGTTTTTCTACTGAAAGAAAGCCTTTCAACAGAAAGGTTTTCCAGAGCCATGTGCGTTTCCAAATATATGTATACTTCAATTTAGAAAGCAACTTTATCAGAAAGTTTCAGTAGAAAGGAACCATAAAAATACCTGAATCTCAGTTTCTTCATTATTCAAGTGAAGAGAGAGTTCGCATGGTAAACTTGGGACAGAGACGGAAATGAAGCCCAGTTTCCTTGAATCTGTCATTCTCGTTCAACTATATCACGTTTCTTCTGGAATTAACAAGAGTCTCTAAGGGGAAAAAAAGAGATTATCTACTTCATGGACAGAGAAAATGGAAAATTAATAAATGATTTATTTGTAGTAGATTTGCTTTGTTCCTAACCTGGTAAGTGGCATTTTCAGTGAAGGAAATTTTACTTGCGTGCTTTTGCAGAAATTCAAAACTCATCACATAGCAATTTATAAGGATTGTAACATGATGTTTTAGGGACAGAAGTTTTCCTTGAATTCTCGAATATGTATTACTTTAGACTCTATGAGCAAAGGTGAATGTCTTGATTATAAACAGAATTGATTTGTGGCTTTAGTGAGAATTAGAAACTAGAAAGGTTATTTGAAACGTTCTAATTTAGTTTCATTTTTAAATCTATTGATTTAGTCTTTTTTATACTATAATTGAGTCATGCAGCTTCATTATTGTCCTGTTTTTTCCTTTGCTTTTTTATTTAATTGGTGTACGTGTACGTGTACGTGTGTGCATGCTTGTCATTTAGTCATGTCCAACTCTTTGTGACCCCACTGACTGCAGTCCACCACCAGGCTCCTCTGTCCATGGAATTTTCCAGGCAAGAATACTGAAGTAGGTAACCATTTCCTCCTCCAGGGGATTTTTCCTACCCAGACAGGGATCAAACTCATGTCTCTCTCCTGTGTCTCCTGCATTGGCAGGCAGATTCTTTACCACTGAGCTACCTGGGAAAGTCCCAATTGGGCTACACACAGTTTTTAAAAAGTGTTTTAAGTTGGTATGCACACAAAATACATACCCTTGGGCTTCACAGGTGACTAAGCAGGAGATGCGGGTTCAACCCCTGGGTCTGAAAGTTCCCTTGGAGAAGAAAATGGCAACCCACTCCAGTATTCTTGTCTGGGAAATCCCATGGACAGAGGAACCTGGCAGGCTACAGTCCATGGGGTTGCAAAGAGTCAAACACAACTGAGCGACTACATACATGACAAAAATTCAATGCAATGCATCCTCTTGCATCCCTCTTAGTTCCGTACCTAGTTGTGGAATAGCTGGGCTGTATGTACAATAACATGGGAATACTGGTGCATGTTTAACTTCTTA
>SJYC01126771.1:0-19744 GCA_006408675.1 Madoqua kirkii
TTTCTCAAGAGGCAGTTGTAATATTTGACATTTTCACCAATAGTATATGAGAGGCCAATTTGTTCCACGTCCTTACTGGTTTAAGTCAGAATTTCCCTAATAACTAAAGACGCTGGTCATCTTTTCATGGACTTATTTCCCATCTGTTTTTTGTTTTGTTTTGTTTTGTTTTGGTGAAATGTCTGTTCAGGCTTTTCCCCTATTTTTTGGTTAGGTTGTGTGTCATTTTCTTACTCATTTGTAAGAATATTTTGTATATATTTTATGTATATCAGTTATTTGTTTAATAGGTTTTGCAAATATTGTCTCTCAATATATGGCTTGCCTATTCCTTTTTATAACAGTGTCTTTTAATTAATTTTTTTTGGAGGGTTGCCGTGTTGGGTCTTTGTTATTACATGGGCTTGTCTCTGGTTGCAGCAAGTGGGAGCTACTCTCTAGTTGCAGTTCGGGAGCTTCTTATTGCGTCGGCCTCTCCTGTGGCGAGAGCCAAGGCTCTAGGGCACACGGACTTCGGCAGTTGCGGTTCCGGAACACAGGCTCTGTAGTTGCGGCACACAGGCTTAGGTGTCTTGTGACATGTGGGGACCTCCCGGATCAGGGCTCACACCCATGTCTCCCACACTGGCAGGTGGGTTCTTCACCACCGAGCCACCAGGGAAGCCCATAACCGTGTCTTTTGAAGAGAAAAATGTTTTAATTTTGATGAAGTCCAGTTGATTGTTTTCTTTTTATTGTTTTTCTTTCTTGTATGAGCTGTTTTAAAATTTTTGCCAAACCCAACATTAATATTTCTTTCCTGTGTTTTCTTCTAAAAGGTTTATATTTTTAGCTCCTACATTTAGGCCTGTGTTCCATTTTGAGCTGAATTCTGTATATGTTGTATAAGGGTCAGGATTCATTTTTCGTGACTCGTTCCTCGGATGTCTGTTCCGACTGTCCACTCTCTTGGAGAGCTTTATTTAGCCATATAGCTTTGAATATCATCTGAACATTGTTGTATAGTGACTCTTAATTTACATTTCCAGCCTAGCCTGCCGTACTGAACTCTCTCCAGTCTCACAGTTGCTGTTGTTAGCTGCCCAGTCGTGTCTGACTCCTCACGACCCCATGGATTGCAGCACACCAGGCTTCCCTCTCCTTCACTGTCTTTCAGAGCTTGCTCAAACTCATGTCCATTGATGAAGGAGTTGGTGATGCCATCCAGCCATCTCATTCTCTATCACCACCTTCTCCTCCTGCCTTCAATCTTTCCCAGCATCAGGGTCTTTTCTAATGAGTCAGTTCTTTGCATCAGGTGGCCAAAGTATTGGAGTTTCAGCTTCAGTGTCAGTCCTTCCAATGAATATTCAGGCCTGATTTCCTTTAGGATGGACTGGTTGGATCTTCTTGCAATCCAAGGGACTCTCAAGAGTCTTTTCCAACACCAGCCACAGTTCAAAAGCATCAATTCTTCAGTGCTCAGCTTTCTTTATAGTCCAACTCTCACATCCATACATGACTACTGGAAAAACCATAGCTTTGACTAGATGGACCTTTGTTGGCAAAGTAATGTCTCTGCTTTTGAATATGCTATCTAGGTTGGTCATAACTTTTCTTCCAAGGAGCAAGCATCTTTTAATTTCATGGCTGCAGTCACCATCTGCAGTGATTTTGGAGCCCAAGAAAATAAAATCTCTCACTGTTTCCATTATTTCCCCATCTGTTTGCCATGAAGTGACGGGACCAGATGCCATGATCTTAGTTTTCTGAATGTTGAGTTTTAAGCCAACTTTGTCACTCTCCTCTTCTCCTTTTTCTTCTCCTTTCACTTTAGGTCTTTATTCAAATGTCACCTTAGTGAGACCTCTTCTGGCCTTCGTTTTTTTGTTTCTTTTTTTTAATCTGTTGTTAGTTTCAGGTGTACAAAAAATGACTCAGTTATACATATACATATACTCACTCTTTTTTGGATTGTTTTCCTGCATAGGTTATTACAGATGATTGAGTAGAGTTTCCTGTGCTTACAGGAGATCCTTGTTGGTTACCTAGATATTCTATATATAGTAGTGTGTGTATGTTAATCCTGAGCTCCTAATTTATCCTTCCCTCCTATGTTTCCCCTTTGGTAACTATAAGTTTGTTTTCAAAATCAGTGAGTTTACTTCTGTTTTGTAAGTGAACATGTCTCTTTGGTGTTGTTTTTTTGAAAAATAGATTCCGCATGAGTTATAACATGCTGTATTTGTCTTGTCTGATGTCGCTTAGTGTGATCATCTTCAGGTCGGTCCATGTTACTGCAGATGGCGCTCTTTCCTCCTTCTTTATGGCTGAATAATAGTACTGTCCCGTGGTATGCGTGTCCCACGCCTGCCTTACCGTTCCTGTGGTGACGGGCGTTGGGCTGGCCCCAGGCCTTGGCTGCTGTGAACAGCGCTGTGACGGCCACTGCGTGTGTCTGTCCATATGGTTGGCTTTCCTCTGTGCATTGCAAAAATTCTCCTTGCTGCTTTGTTTTCCTTTGTAACATCATCCGACATGTAAGTGTCATCATCTGACATACTGTGTACTTTACTGATTGTATTTCTCTTTATTCCCTCAGTAGAATACAAGCTTTTTGAGAATTGTCTGTTTTGTTGCTTGCTTGCATTCCAGCCCCTAGACCAGACCCTGGTAATATTTACTGAGTGAATGAATGTAAGTAACATTTTAGGTGCAATATTTTTTTGCTCTGAATACAAAGTGGAGACATTATCTTTTTTAACCTTTCCTTTATTTTAATTATAAACAATGTTAAACACATTCAGAAGAATGTTTCAACATAAAGGCAAGATATAAATAGTAATGACAACAGATAGCAGCCACTTTCCTACCACCCAGGTTAAGAAACAAAATGTCAGTGCTTCTGACGCCTGCTTGTTGCTTGCCCTTATCTCGCTTTCCCTCGTCTCCTGCCTCTATAACCCTTGTTCTGAGTTTTTCTTATTGTCGTTGCTGGTTTTCTGAATAGTGTTACTACGTGTGAAGGTCTCATCCAGTCGCGTGTGTTTCTGAGCTTTGTATAAATGGATTCCTGCTGTGAGTGTTCTGTCTTGTTCTCTCTGATCCTCCTGAGAGCTGTCCATGTGGGTGCTTGGAGCTCTAATGCATTTATGTTCACACCTATATATTAATAGTATCCCCATTGCGTAAGGAAGCTGTAGTTTATCGGTTTTCCTGTAATTTCAAATTTAGGGTTGTTTTCTTGTATTTTTTATGCTAAAAACAGTGTAGTTATGAACATACTTGTGCCCATCTCATGTAAAATGTTAGTTGTTCAGTCGTGTTCACCTCTTTACAACCCTATGGACTGTAGCCTGCCAGGCTTCTCTGTCCGTGGAATTCTCTAGGCAAGATATGGGAGTGGGTTGCCATGCCCTCCTCCAGGGGATCTTCCCAACCAAGGGACTGAACCCAGGTCTGCTGCATTGTAGGCGGATTCTTTGCCATCTGAGCCATCAGGAAAGCCCCATGTCTCATGGAACACATGTGCAAGCTTTTCTAAGGCATGTTTTTATGAGTCAAATTGCTATTCCATAGGGTATATGCATCTTTAATTTTACTGGTTAAGGCCAAACTGTTTTCAAAAGTAGTTGTACAAATTTATACACCAATTGGCAGTGTACAAGAGTTGCTATTAAGTTTTCCTAAGGTAGAAGATACAAAATAACATCTCACATCAGTCTTAATGTGCATTTTCCTGTTTTCTTGTGTGGCTGGTGTCTTTTCTGGTTTAATTGGCCACTTCTGTTTCCTCTTCTGTAAAATGCACATCCATGTTATCTGCTCTTTTTGACTGGGTTGTTGGTGTGTGGGAGTCCTTCACGTTTTCTGCATATGTACCCTTTGTCAGAGCCTGTAATGCAAACCCCTTTCCCACTTTGTAGCTTGTATTTTCACTGTCTTTGGGTGAATAGGAATTCCACATTTTTAAGTAATTGAATCTAACAGTCTCTTCTTCATAACTTATGCTTGTTTACCTTTAAGAAGTTCTTTGATACCTGGAAACTTTCCCACCCTTCTGTCCCAGTATACTGCCCTCAAAGTTCTCCTCTGACCGGTCCTTGACAGTCTCCAGAAGAGATCTGAAGCTCAGTCATACTGGCAGAGGTGACTGAGAACAGGTCAGTTTTAGCAAACATTTTTACGTAAATAGGAATCAAATGAGCGCTAGCCTGTAATGTTTTGTTTGACCTCTTTTTTTCTAGCTGTGGTTCTCACTGTGGCATTCCTGGTGACTCAGTGGTAAAGAATCCTCCTGCCAGTGCGGGAGGTGCAGGTTCTGTCCCTGGCTTGGGAAGATCCCCTGGAAAAGGAAATGGCAGCCCACTCTAGGATTCTTGCCTGGGAGATCCCAGGGACAGAGGAGCCTGGCAGGCTGAGTCCATGGGGTTGCAAAAGAGTCAGACATGACCTAGCGACAAAACAACAGCAGTTTTCGTTGATTCTAGTGGCTTACAGGGAAAAGATTTGGTCCTGAAATCAGACTCCACTCATGTAAGGTAAACCTAGGTTATAACTTTAATAATTTGACCTTATCTTAGCAGATACTTAGACAAATCAGCTTTCATTTGAAAGCTTGTTTTTAAAAGTGATTGCCATGCAAAACTTTTCTATATAGACATAGAAAATGAGATCAATATGGATTAATTGAAGTCTGTATTAAGAATGTGTAAACAAATTTTTAATATAATACTGTTAACTTGAATGTTGTTAACCAAAGGGATAGCTAGGAAGAAATTAAGTGCCTTCTTGGTGCTTGAAAAATTTGTTTATTTCAGAAGTGCAGAATCATGGGATTATAGAGGGATTCTTAGAGATTCTTCTGAGGTGATCCATCTGGCAGAGGAATTCCTTCTACAGCATCTATGCCCTTGGACTGAAGGCCTTGTCAAGGCAGGCAGTGTGGATAAACCAATTGTGTCCGTGCACTCCTGTCAACAAAATTTATTTGCTTAGCACACGCCTTTTTTTCTTTGTGCTTGGTAAACTTCACATCACTTTCTATCTCTGAAAAGTAAAAAACTCTGATTCTTGTTTCACTTACAACCCTTTTCTAACATCAGTTGTATGTGGGTATTTTTCTTCCACACAGACAATTCTCTGATTTTCTGGACACTAACTGGGTGTCCTGAAATTCAGCTGACTTCTGACCCTGTGGCACACCCTTCAGCACCGCCTGTGCACACAGTTGGAAACTCTGGGGCATCACCTGTGCTTCTGACTGGCCAGCTGTGGTTCCCACAGCCCCCTCAGGAAGCTCAGTCATTTGTTAGAGCAGCTCACAGAGCTCAGAAAGCAGTTGACTTATTGCATCACCAGTTCATTACGGAGTATTAAAGATGAAGACGTCCACTGGGCAAGGCCTGGAAGGGGTCTGAACACCAGCTCCTGCGTCCATGGGATTTGGAGGGCACCACCCTCCTTGTTTGTGAAAGCGTCAGCCAGCCCAGACATTGCCAGACCAGCTGCTGTAGGGATTTTCACGTAGGCTTCATTGCGTGGGCACGGCTGATTAAATAATGGTCCAGAGGTTGGGGGGCGAGGGTGAAAATCCCCACCTAGTCACAGTTTAGTTCCCCTGGCAACCCGTCTCAAGCAATGGTTATCTAGGGGCTTTCCAGGAATCTTATTAACATAAAGGCTGTTGTGGTTGAAAAGTGCTTATTTTGAATAACGAAAGACTCCTTTCACCTTTAATAGCTCTGGGACTATTTCAGGAACAGAACCGGAGACCAAATATTACAACTAAAGATGCCTCCTTGGCTCTTATCACTTAGATTAACAGGTTTTAGGAGCTCTGTGCCTAGAATGGGACCAAAACACAGTATGTATTTCTTATAATAAGTTACAGGATCACACTCTTACTTCTTACAAGTTCCAAATCAATGGGTTCTAAATAAAGGAAATTTTATCTCACTAAAAAAAATCAGTGTTATGTGAAGGTTTAAACCGTCAAATAGGTAAATTTAGATTCCACTGAAATCGAAGGAATACTTTGTGTCAGACAGTGTACTAGGTAGTATCTTGTTTCATTTACCCTTTCAGCAGCACTGCAAACGCAATTCTTGGAAATGGCAGCCCTAACAGACAGGTGAAGACCTTGGCCAGTGAAGTTAGAAGGACCCAGTGCCTGGTACCACTGCAAGGTGGGACAGCCGGGCCTGGCACACATGCTTCCTGATTCCAGAGCTCCTTCTGGTAATTTCTATAAAAGAACAGTACTAGTAATAGGGGTGTTTTACTAAGGATCTAGATGAATAACAAATACAGATTTGGGGATGCTGTGCCAGTATCAACTATACCTAATGCAAGTCTGACCAGAAAATTGGAAATAAAGTTCTCAAAGAATCCGTATTCCGTTTATTCATAAACTGCACTTAGGTATTGAGGCTGGTTAGTAGCAGTTTTGAAACCGTGTGACTCAG
Organism: Madoqua kirkii; assembly: GCA_006408675.1. Classification (NCBI taxonomy): domain Eukaryota; kingdom Metazoa; phylum Chordata; class Mammalia; order Artiodactyla; family Bovidae; genus Madoqua; species Madoqua kirkii. The sequence goes on from SJYC01126771.1 coordinate 6,447, forward strand.
ATTGGGACTTTCTTGTAGAATCACTCACCTGGTGACTGGACTTATTGAGGCCCAGGTTCTTTGTATATCAGCATAGAAGGAATCCAGCAAGAGGCAAAGTAATAGGCACGAAGTAGTAGATGTATTGATAGCGGATGCTTGTGAGAGATGCGGTCCGGCAGTCAAGAAGCCTGTGCCCCGGAATTAAGCAGCTGCATTTTTATAATCAAAGGAAATCAGAAGACTGGTAGCATTTTTTCTTTCACCCTAATGACATGGGGGCATATCTCCTGCTTTTATGGTTAAGCAAGCTGCTCTATTCCATGCTGTTCTGAGAGCTTTATTGAGCGATCATTAACTTACAGCGGCCTCCCGAAGTTCCCTAGGTTTCCCTCTGTTTGTAATCCCCTGTTGGGACTTCTCCAGCTACCTGTGTAACTGCGCTGGTCTATCCATATCAGTTTTGCCTTCCTTGTTTGAGTATCTGTTCCACAGCTGCTTTCTCTCGTAGTTTCTCTCATGTATCGCAGCCACCCTGCTTATTAGCTTTTCCTCCTCCTAGGCCTATCGTTCTGCTCTGATTTTCCTCCTTTTCAACCTAAATCCTTATTAATTCCTAGGTGAGCACATTCTTAACCTTTTTCGTGATGCACCTCTTTTGCTGCCTAACAAAAACACCCACAACTTGGTGACCTGGAGCTGTTACTTCCTACAGTTTCCTGGTGGCTTTCAGCTGGAAGGCCCCCTGAGCTCGGGGAGCAGCTGGAACCATTGGACCTCTGTCCCTGTGGGCTTTCATCCAGAAGGGAGGCTAAACGGGGCTTCCTCACACTGCAGTAGCAGTAATCCCATATGGCTGGCACTTGTTTATTAGGCCTCATTTTCCAGGTTTTATAGGCTAAGCTCTTGTCACTGTAGAAGCCTCCCCAAAGGTGTGGATTGAGAGGGCTGATTGGAGCCATTGTTGTAAGTTAATTAGAATAGTATGCTTTGCTCACCTTCTGATTGCCTTCTGTGTGCTTGGGCGCTCAGTCATGTCTAACTCTTTGCGACCCCATGGACTGTAGCCCTCCAGGTTCCTCTGTCTATGGGGATTCTCCAGTCAAGAATACTAGAGTGGGTACCCTATCCCTTCTACAGGGGATTTTCCTGACCCAGGAATCGAACTGGAGTCTCCTGCATTGCAGGTGGCTTCTTTACCACCTGAGCCACCAGGGAAACCCAGTTGCCTTCTCGGAACCTGCACTTCTGTGATCATACTGTCTCCTGAACAGCTGCCCCTGAGTGGAGGTCCGTCAACGTCCCCCTTATCTCAGAACCAGAGGGCCAAGTTCTGCCATCCCAGTGTTCCCGTTCAACCTTTCTGGAAAAAACCCTCTTCTCCCCACAAGTGCCTTTAAGTTAACAAAATGTACTTTTACTACCTGTTTATTATACGGGTAGAAAATCGTCATTTTCTACTGCCCTCTGCTCCAGTTACCCTTGTGTTCTTGCCTCCCTAGGCCAGCACAGTGTTAAAGGTTTTGTGTTGTCCTTATACCTGGTACCAAAGCCTTTCATTTAGGAAGGTTGCAGGCCTTAAATTTCTGACCAGATGAATTCAAGGTATTTTTTTAGTTGTCATCATTTCATGCTATCTGGCCCTGTTAAACTATCTCCTTGCCAGAAACCTTCTTATCTTTGTCAGAGAAAAAGGAAAAAAATTCCTTTTATTTTTTTAAACAACTTCAGTTGAATCGGCAGCTTCAGATGCCCTGAATGTTAACCCATCTTCTTCTCAAGGCTTGAGCTATTCATTCCCTGGGGTCAGTACTTATTTTGTTTCTTACCTGCCTCCTACCTTCCCAATCCCTTAAGAATGTAAGCTTGGAAGAATGCATTTGAATCAGTTCTAATGAGGTGGATGAAACTGGAGCCTATTATACAGAGTGAAGTAAGTCAGAAAGAAAAACACCAATACAGTATATTAATGCATACATATTGAATTTAGAAAGATGGTAACGATAACCCTATATGTGAGACAGCAAAAGAGATACAGACGTTAAGAACAGACTTTGGGACTCATGGGAGAAGTCGAGGGTAGGATGATTTGAGAGAACAGCATTGAAACATGTATATTATCATATGTGAAACAGATCACCAGTCCAGGTTCAATGCATGAGACTGGGTGCTCAGGGCTGGTGCACTGGGATGACCCTGAGGGGTGGGATGGGGAGGGAGGAGGGAGGGGGGTTCAGGATGGGCAACACATGTACACCCGTGGTGAAACCACTACAGTATTGTGAAGTAATTAGCCTCCAATTTAAATAAATAAATAAAATTTAAGAAATAAACAATGTAAGCTTGAGAGGGAAGGAATGTTTTTCTGTATCTCCTAGAAGAGTACCTGGCATTTAGAAGGTACTTAATCTCTGCTGAATGCATAAGTGAATGAAATAAAAAGTTTTCCTAAGATACTTTAAGTAAAAATCTGTTACTGAAAGTGTAGAAAGTGAAAGTATTAGTTAATCAGTTGTGTCCAACTCTTTGCTACCCCATGGACTGCAGCCCGCCAGGCTCCTCTATCCACTGATTTTCCAGGCAGGAATACTCTTGGGTAGGGATCTTCCCCACCCAAGGATCAAACCTGGGTCTCCCACATCACAGGCAGATTCTTTACCTTCTAAACCACAAGGGATGCCCTGAGTGTGCATAATACAGTCCATTTATGTTTTTAAATATTGTATATACCGTAGAAAATTTCTCAGCAGGTACACAATAAAATGCTGACAGTGGTTCTCCTGGGTGGGAAGGAGAGGAATAAATGCAGAGTGGAGACTTTACAATTTTGAGCATATGCCATTGTTACAATATTTTAATCTTAAAAATAAAGGCTTTACAAATCAAAACTGTCCAATATAAACATATGAAGTGTTTTCCTTTATAGAGGTACATAGACAAAGAAAGAAATGGCTAGATTCTCTGCATGTATGTTAATAGTGAATACAGATGTCTTATCATATATGTTATATCCTATTTTTTTCACTTAGCATCATATATCAGATGTTTTTACATCATTAAAAATTATTATTAAAAGTGCAGTTTTAGTGAATATTGCACTGGATGGATAAATTTTATACTTTATTGTTGCACAGTTGGCACTTATAAATAAGACTTGAGGGAACACTTCATTCATAATATCTTTGTGATATTTTGCTGGTATCTTTAAATAGAAGAGTCATAGCAATAGAGTTACCTGGTTAAAACATACTCATATCACTTGAAGTAATAAGCAGCTGAAAATAACTGAGGGGCATATGAACTTTTAAGTGAATTGCCTTTCGGGGTGGCTCTTGCTATCACTTCTTCAATCTTTGCAGAGAACAGCAGTATTTAAAAGTATCCAGCCTTTTAAATACTCAGTTTTCACTTAAAGTGTAGCCTTAATGATGTCCATACTTGGCACAGATCATATATCATATAGTAGTTATTTATATATAATTTTGCTCTTTTGACTTTGAACATACTTAAAGAGGGACCTACTGATACTTTTAAATTAAGGTATGCTCAATAATGTTTGAATATGATTAGCATCTGATTAAGCTGATCTGTTCCCTTCAGGGAAGGTAAAGAGCTATGAAAGGCTCAGTGACTTTGCAAAGCAGTGTACAGTTGAGGTGTGTGAAATACTTCGTCAAAACAACTTTTCCTCAGGAGAGATAAACCCTTTCATTAAGACATGTAACAAACCACCTTATATTTTATTATCATTGGTGTTAATGCTCGGTCTTATAACTCTCCTCTGTTCACAGGTTAAAGTATTACACAATCAGCTGGTCCTTTTTCACAATGCCATTGCCGCTTACTTTGCTGGGAATCAGAAGCAGCTTGAACAGACACTTAAACAGTTCCATATCAAATTGAAAACCCCTGGAGTTGATGCCCCATCTTGGCTTGAAGAACAGTAAAATCCACCTGGAGACAAAGAGAAAGTCACATTGTTATATTTCTAAACAAACCTAGTAAGAATTAAGCAGAGTTGGGGGAAGAGGGAAGGGGCGACAACCATTGCAGTGATTCTTGCACAAACAGCTTTAATTTTTCCCTTTTTCATACCTTAACAATTGAGGTGTTAAATTTGATGGGAAGGTGGGTGGTTTTAATGTAAACGTAATTTCTATAACCTGAACACAATAATCTTCCTTTTTGAGAAATCTTTTTGTATTGTGAGGGTTGATGGCTATTTCTGTAGTTTGAAAACACCTAATATAGATTTGCACTGACAAGATAAAAATTCAAGGTTTTTGGTCCTGAAAATGAGGACCAGTTGTAACTTTTCCAAAGGAAGGTTTACATGATTTGTATCAACATCAGATATTTTATATAAGAATATATTAAACATCTTTAAGAGAGTCATTTTCATGTATTGTCTTAAAGAGAAAAAGAGACTATTTTGCAGAGTAATATTATATGGTGTTCCTGCAGCACCCACACAGAGGCGGTAGCTCTGATGAATGACTGATTGGCTTGTGAGTTGTGGCAGATACCTTTTTAAAAATGAATCTGCACCACTGTAATTTTGTTTAGACCTTTTCTTCAAGACGCAGGAATCGCACTGTCATTTCTCTGAGGCTTTTGACTTAAGAATTTGCGTTGCCCAGAGCCATGGGCAGTTCTGCTAGCAGTCTCTTTTGATTCGTAGTGGAACCTGATTGAGAGGATTTTTTTGACAGATGGATCTGGAAGTAGAGATTCTGAATGGTTCCTAGAGTGGAAATCTGTGCTTATTAGAAAGCTAGTTTTTGGGTAAATTCCATTTTGACAGAAGTGAATTCCTAGACAGCTTTCATTAACTTCCATATGTAACAATACCGGTTAAGCCTTAAATCACAGATATGTGCCTTCTCGATACAGTAATTCTCATTCAACCAATGTACATAAATCCATAAAGAAGCCCCTTTCAGATAATGTTTGATATGTCTTTTCCTTCCTTGGAAAGGAGCACTGTGTATAGATGTTGAATTTCTTTATATTCATTGAGCACATTTAAGGTTTATGGAGAAATCAACTTTTGAATTTGCTGTTTGGATTTTCTTTGTTCTTTTTGCAAAAGGGGAAGACGGAGGACTTGTTTGCCTTGAGTAAAGGAAAAATAACGTGGGTCAGTGTGGTGGCAGCAGGAAGATGGGGGCTGGAAAGGCCAGTACTGTTTCAGTTGCTCAGCACTGTTGGTCTTGTTTTATGGCCTTCTGTGTGATTTTATCAGTAATGTAACCCTTTTTCAGTATACGTTCTCTTGATTTTTGTCATAAGTTAGTATCTTGAGATGCATCTCTTCTCCTGTTCATTTCTTTTGTGTTGAAATGAAATACTTACAATTATTGTTATACCAGAACTTCATGGACTGTAAGATTTGTTATATATGTTCAAATGCCATTTAGCTGGTTTTTTAATTAATATGCTTGTTTTCAATGCTTAACACAGTGTAATGTGACTGTAAATCATAAACCTATTTTAAATCATTCCCTCCTGTATATTTGTACTCTCAGAGAGCCTTATTTTATTCTTCCAGCAGAATTACTACTTGTGATAGTTCATTTACATTCCCCAGAATGTGCCTCTGGTGTGAATTTTGTATTCTTATTAAAAGTGTTTGCTGCAGTACCTCATATCTCTCTCTGCCTCTTCGTAATTCAGAATAAGGACAACTATTTGGAAAAAGAGAGGCAGTATGATTTGCCTTTGGAAACAGGGACAATGACTAGAAAATGGTGCTTCTATCCCTCAGATTGTATTATTTCAGTAAGTTACTCTTCTCTCAGTGAGACTCTGCAGGGAGCAGAACGTGTCCACTCTTACATACTTCAGTGTAGCTCAGTAATTAAATCATTTCATTTTCAGAAGAAACCAAAATTTTCAATAATGTTAAAGCAGTGAGTACATGTGCCAAAGAAATAAGTGAATTAATATGTTGTTTAATCGCTCAGTTGTATCCAGCTCTTTTGTGATGCCACAGACTGCAGCCTGCCAAGCTCCTCTGTCCATAGTGTTTCCCAGGCAAGAGTACTGGAGTTGCCATTTCCTTCTCCAGGGGATCTTCCTGACCCAGGGACCAAACCCTCCTCTTCTGCGTTGGCAGGCAGATTCTTTACCACTGAGCCACCAGGGTAGCTGGATTAACATATTAGCCAGTGGTTTATTTACTTTGTTAGGAAAGCAACTCATATTCATTGTATTGAGTAGAAAAAAATTAGAATAAAATCTCAAAAATTGAGGATAACTTCCCAAATCATTAAGTACTGCATGGGAGCCCTTAACTCCCTCTGGTGTTAGATACTTTAGCTACCAGTTGTTCGTATTATAGGCTCTAGTTTGAATATCCTTTCACACACATGCACACCAGGTTATTACCGTAGGTTAGATCGTAAAGTGAATATGAGCCCTCACCAAGTGTATGAGTTTATTATGCATTGCCGGTTGTCTTTCAAGAAAGATTTTGCCAATTTATACACATGTGCCCATTTAGCGTATTTTTTAAAGCCAGTACACATAAAAGGACATCATGCATATAATCAGCAGAGCATCATTTTATAAATATTTAAGTGGAAAGGGAAAAATTTGTCAAGAAGGTAAGGGCTGAACCATCAGGATTTGGGGAATTGTGAGGTGTGAGGCAGGGGATGGATAGAAATGTGTAACTTTTCTCTCATTAAAATAGAAATTATTCAAGAAAGAAAATGCACTGAAGAGCAAGTCTGTGAAATTGAACTCTTCATCCTGTTAAAAGGTAAATGGAGGCATATTAAAAATTGTTAAGGGTTTATATTTAAAGTTGATTGGAATCAAGCAGTACCAACCCGAGACCTGGTTATCCCCCCACCAGCAGGAGCTGGGGTTGAGGGAGACCGTGGGAGAGAAGGGGGAGGTACCGAGGAGGAAACGTATTTGACCGGCTGCAGCTTAAGGGTTGCTTACTTGGGACAGCCTAGTTGGCTGTTTGTGACTGGTTGTCTTGAGTTTTGATTTGTTTTTTTTTTTGTCAGTTGGCATTGGGGTCTCGGTTCCCAGACCAGGTACCCAGCTGTGCACTCCCTGCCCTGGAAGCGCAGAGTCTTAGCCACGGGGCTGCCGAGGAAGTCCCTTCATCATGCATTTGAGGCACTTCTGACTTAGGTGTTGGTTTGCTTACATAGACTACTAAGTCATTAAAGCCACCTCAGTCTAAAGGCCTCCTTGTCTGTTAATTTAACAATCCCAAAGCCTCCAGAATGTTAGGGCCCTGGAAGGACCTGGACTTAACAGAAGTAGTTTAGTTGAAATGTAGACTTTAAGAAGCATCTTTTCAATATTCAAAGCATATTGATAATATTACTGAAGGGTAGCCCACAGAGTAAAACTAGGAGTTTCCTTAGAGATACCTGTTTAAGGCTTCCCTTTTTTTTTTTTCACAAAGGCCCCAAAACATCAAACTGACTTAGCCAACTCCCATCTCCAAATGTAATGCTGCAGGTGAATATTTGCAACTCAATATATGAATTCCTCTTTAAATCCTTCCAATTTCAGCTGCAACTATATAATTAATTCAGTGTCAGAGGTGTCATTTCTTCTGTTCTTAGTCGCTTAGTCGTGTCCAACTCTTTGCGACCCCATGGACTTAACCTGCCAGGCTCCTCCATCCCTGGGGAATTCTCCAGGCAAGATACTGGAGTGGGTTGCCATGCCCTCCAGGGGAGCTTCCCCATCCAAGAATTGAAACAGAGTCTTCTGTATTGCAGGCAGATTCTTTACCAGCTGAGCTACCAGAGAAGTCTCAGGTACCAGGGAAGCCTGTCATTGCTTCTACTAAAGCACTATATGGATAAATGTCTTCTCAGTTGAAAAAAATAATGCACCCCCAAACAGACTCATATAAGATACATTTCAAAGTATATACAATCCACTGATCTTTAACTTAAAGCATTCTGAAATACTGTGAACCCAAAAAGGATTACATTAAGTAAAACTATACATATTGTAAAAGCTAAAAATAAATCTTTCAATCATGGGGCTGTTAATTTGAAGAAGAGTGTGATACCTCATGTGCCCAGCCTCCTTTACCCTTCACTTGAGATGACTGTAAGATGTGAAAAATAAACATGTATTTATCTAAACTGCTAATTCGGTGTAACATTTGTAGTTAAGTCATACTGTTATGAAGCACTAAGAATGCCTGTATTTTGTAGTAATATTCCTTAATATCTTTTGCCGGTAGCTCTTGAACCTTTCTGGGAGGGTTGAGACTGTCTGAGATCCTTTATTGTAACCAAATTTAGGCCTTTTTAAAAAAAAAGGTATTCTCCCTGTAAGACTGCAAATTTTTATACTGGCTAAGATTGACTGTCCAGTTGTGAATAGGCTATTTTCTGACCAAAAGGCCAATTATATTTTGCATTAGTCCTTAACTAGCTGTACAACAGACAGGACCTGTTAAAACAGAATGACAGTGCAAACAGCTTACCACTGTTAAGGGCTTGCATTCAGTTCTCTTCTGTGTTCCCACTTGAAGGTTTCCTGCTCGACAGGTTTCCTGACATAAATGGGTCTTTATAATAAATTGCCAAGTCGTTCTAATGTACAGAAATCTGTGAAGTTCAGCTTTGTTTTTTGTGAAATAAAGGCGAACTCTTGGCAGTTTCTGTATATGAAATGAGAACTATTTATTATTCTGGTCATGACTCTGCTATGGGAAGAGTGTGTGTGTATGTGTGTGAGTCACTTAGTCCTGTCCGACTCTGTGCGACCCCGTGGACTGTAGTCCACCAGGCTCCTCTGTCGGTGTGATTCTCCAGGCAAGAATACTGGAGTGGGTTGCCATGCCCTCCTCCAGGGTGGGGGGATCTTCCTGACCCAGGATCCAACCTAGGTTTCTGGCATGCAGGCAGATTCTTTACCATTTGAGCTACGCTCCATGTGAGGGAAGGAAATTGGGCCCGGTCTGACAACCATAACTCTGTTCCTGAGTAGTTAATTATGTTAGTTAATATGCTAGCAGATCTAGGAATGTCAGTGACATTTTTGCAAATGAAGCTTCCATTTAAAAGATAGCATTGATATATTTATACTTGTGTGTGAAATAGATACCTAGTAGGAAGCTGTTGTATATCACAGGGAGCTCAGCTTCATGCTCTGTGATGACCTAGAAGAGTGGGGGGGTGGGGGGTCCGAGGCTCAAGAGAGAGGGGATATTTGTATACACATGGCTGATTCACTTTGTTGTACAGCAGAAACTAACACAACATTGTGAAGTGATTGTACTCCAATCAAAAGCAATAAAACCACAGTTTGATTTGTGCCCAAGATAGGTTTTGCCAGAAGTGTCCTCTATCAAAGACTGAGCTTTCTGCAGCTGGTTCATTGTGAGTTGATTCATAAGAAAAATGATACAACCAGACACCACCTTGTTGGCCTTAGACACAAAAATAACTTCTTATAATACACTTGCTGTTGCTTTGCTTTTGGTACAGGTATGTGTTTGTATAAATATCTTAGAAGTGAAATGTACATCAAGTTGTCATGGGGCACATAGGGGAGAAAAATGTAAACTCTACTGGTCTTCAGTATATGTTGGAGCTTTGATTATTGAATTTCTACAGAAAAAGCAAAATCTCACTTTAAAAAAAGAGTGGAGGGCATTCTGGGGTACGGAGAGGGAGGGTAACTTTAATCCTGTTGGCCTGGCTGAAAAGTTTTTAAATTACAAAATTTTTAGAATAGTGAATTAGGTACTGTATATGTAGATATATATATGCAACTTGACTTTGATCCTCCCCCTAAGTGATTTCTATGGGCTTCCCTGACAGCTCAGTTGGTAAAGAATCCTCCTACAGTGCAGGAGAGCCTGGTTCGATTCCTGAGTCAAGAAGATCGGCTGGAGAAGGGATAGGCTGCATACTCCAGCATTCTTGGGCTTCCCTTGTGGCTCAGCTGGTAAAGAATCCACCCGCAATGCGGGAGACCTGGGTTGGATCCCTGGGTTGGGAAGATCCCCTGGAAAAGTGAAAGGCTACCCACTCCAGTATTCTGGCCTGGAGAATTCCATGGACTAGTCCATGGGGTCTCAAAGAGTCAGACACGATTGAGCAGACTTTCACTTCACAAGTGATTTCTAAATCTGTGTTAGGAAGCTTTTTCTGAAAGGCTACCTAAAGTTTTAGGCAGATAATTGTACTTCTCTCCTTTGAGGGATATATATGTACTTATTATGGCTAGGCTCCCAGCTCTTGGGAAAAGCAGATGGTGTTGCTTTTTATCCACTCAGCATCCTCAGCTCCTTGGATAGATTTTAGCTCAAAGGAACCATGTAGTAAAAAATGTGCCTGCTTTTTGATACAAAATTCTAATATAGAAAAACATTTGGCGGTTGCATTGCTATTTCATTTGAATGAATTATAAATAAAGTGGTACATTTATATCAGTAACTTACTCTGAATCAACATCAGAGTGTCAACTAAGGTACTAGGGTGTTTACAGATGAATGGCCAGTTTTGTTTTGTTTTTTTAATGTAGAGATATTGGCAGACTTAGAAAAATCACAATTTTACAGTCCCTACTGAAATATTGTTTCACACGGGGATCACCAGTGGAATGTAAAATCATTAGAGATTGAAAGAAAACAGATTATATCCAAAATACAAAGCATTGCTTCACATATTACTCAGTGTGAATGGGGGGAAAGGTGCCATTCCTAAGAGTTTTGCGCTTAGCATCTACCTCGAGAGATCAAAATTGACATCGCTAATAACTAGATAACCAGGTACCTCCAGGTATGATGAAATGGAAGTTATGCAACATCACTTGTGAGATGAGATAGTCCCGCTGGGGTTGTTTGGCCTACATCTCATCAGGACTTTTACCTTAAATTCCAGTGAACAGAAAGTACAAGGGGATAAAGAATAAGTTAAATGCCATAAGGAATTAATTGGACAAACCCAGAATCTACGAGCTTCCTACAAGACAACTGATGTAGTTTCTTCAAAAAGTCAGGAAAGAAAAAATATTTTAGAAATTTGTTAGAAGATAGACTTTAGATTACAGTTAAAAAATAGCTATTGGCAGACTTAGAAAAATCACTTGAAACACCAGGGGAGCAAGTGAGCAATTTGGATTTGTATTCGATACAGTGAGGGATTTTTCATTAGATATCTGAGGTGTGCTCTCGTGGTGAGGTAAGGGAATAGCCTTATAGGAGATGCAGGCAAGAAAGTACTGAAAAGTGAAGTGGCCTAGCGTCTGAAATGTACTCTCAAGTGGCTCAGCAGAAATATACACATCTCTACAAACGTGTTTGCAGAAAGCTGGAGGAAAGAGAAAAGGAGGAAGAGAAAAATGTCTTTAAATATGACCCCTGCTCAATCTTATGTATCACCCTGGATGGAGGAGAGGTTGGGGAGAATGGACACATGTGTGACGGAGTGACTCTGCTGTGCACCTGAGACCATCACAACATTGTTAATTGACTATACTCCAATGTAAAACCAAAAGTTTTTAAAAATAAAGAACAAAATAAATATGGCCCAGTGTAGTGGGTGGGTGGATGTGTGGGATTTCGTTGTACTAGTCTTTTAACTTTTTCATAATAAAAGTTAGCAAGAAAATATCTAGGGTGTTTGGTCCAAAAATGCAAGTAGGCTTCTGTTAAGGCCTCCCTTTTGCAGCAGCATGACCACTGGGGGCTTCCTTTGGTTATAGCCAATGACAGCCCTTGTTTAACTCCTGCAGCTATCAGAACCCCTTCACCAGCATGTGAAAGAAATTGGTTTGTACTTGGAAGCGCAGAAATTCAAAAAAGTGTAAAGTTGAACAGTTCTCTGTCAGTAAAGATTACAGAAACTTAGGACAATTGAAGAAGTAGAAATAATTTAGCATATGAGGCTAATTAGAAAAAAGGTCAAAACATGCATTCACTCAACGAGACATTTTTCTCATCAGCTTTCTAAATGGCCATATGAAGCGGTAAGAAACTGCGTGCATGCATACCAAGTCACATCGGTCGTGTTCTGCTCTTTGAGACCCCATGTACTGTAGCCCTCCAGGCCCCTCTGTCCAAGGGATGCTGGAGGGGTTGCCTTGCCCTTCTCCATGGGATCTTGCCCACCCAAGGACTGAACACCGCATCTCCTACATTGCCGGAAGATTCTTTACTGCTGAGCACTGGAAAAGCCCCATAAGAAACTGTAAGGGAAGTTAAGTCCCAGAATTAAATAGTAACCTGGTGTTAATACCAATTTCTCTTCTGTCTCAATTTTTTCTGCTCATAAGCAAGCATAGACGAGAGTATAGATGGGATTCAGCGCACTGAGACACTATATTTCTTAAAGCTTAACTTCTTACAGATTCACTTACAATAACAACTTAGATTGCTTACTTTAAGGTAAATTATATTTATACATGGGTATAACTTATTTTCAATCTGAAAGATATCTAAATAGTTGGACAAATTGTCCTTAATTCACACTTGTTCATAAAATAGCTTAAATCTTTAAAGAACTTCCCAAATAATGGATATTTACATTGATCTCAAATTCTTTCTCTTTCCCTCACCCCTACCTTAGGTTGAACAAGGAAAATCCTATGGATTAAACGTTTCTAACTAAAAATAGAAGCAGTAAAAAAGCGCAGAGGATGTTTTGAGAATTCGCGTTTTTACCATGGCAATGGTTCCTACATAATGGCTGATATGATCGAGTGAGTAAAAAGGAAGACTCTGTGTAGGTTTAAACGGTCATGAGTACTTGCTGAACAAACCGGTTGGCCTGTCCATGTTGCCTTTCATCACCTGATCCCACTAACACCCTCAGAAGGGCCAGAGAGCCCCTGAAGTGGGTCGGGCAGGTCCTTCTTGGACTGATGTTGGCTACCAGAGAAAGCCAGGCCTTTAGTCAGTCAGATTCACTTAGATTTCCCACAGTATGGACTTTAAAAAAAATAACCTGTCTTCATGTTCTCTAAAATTTTTATGTAAAAAACCTCACTACGTTTTCTTCTTTAAAAAAACAAGGCGTTTCTTTATCTAGGCTGTCCTGGGCCTCCTTGCTGCACGGGCTTTCCTCTAGGTGCGGTGAGTAGGTGCTCCTCTCGTTGCTCTGTGGGGGCTTCTCTTCTTGCAGAGCAGGGGATCTAGGGCTTGGGGGCAGCAGTAGTTGTGGTTCCTAGGCTCCAGAGCACAGGCTCAATAATTGTGGTAGATGGTCTTTAGTTGCTCCAAGGCATGTGGGATCCTCCTGGATAAGGGATTAAATGGGAGTCTCCTGCATTGGCAGGTGGATTCTTCACCACCACTGAGCCACCAGGGAAGCCCCCCC